>CM035796.1:21579133-21704133 GCA_020466265.1 Siphamia tubifer
GTACATCTCGGTTGTGTTAAGTACGCTTAAGTGCTGGTTAGAATGATGACAACATGAGCACCGTCCATTACTGACTGAAAAACTACTTTCAGGGTCATATGTGTTCTTAAGTTAAATGATCAGTGTGATAAGATTTAGACACAGGCCATCTAACTGCAGAAAGTCATTCTTCTTCTTCTTCTTCTTCTTTTAACCTTTATTTAATCAATATAACCAAGAAAACCAAGGAAAACATCTCAAAAGACATTGTTCCGGATGAATAGACAGACAGACAGAAATAGATAGATAGATAGATAGATAGATAGATAGATAGATAGATAGATAGATAGATAGATAGATAGATAGATAGATAGATAGATAGATAGATAGATAGATAGATAGATAGATAGATAGATAGATAGATAGATAGATAGATAGATAGATAGATAGATAGATAGATAGATAGATAGATAGATAGATAGATGTTTGCTCTATAAATAACTTAATACAAAGGTTTAACATCCCTTCCATGGAATTTAATTGACAGATAATCTATAATTGACAGGTCATCAGTCAGACTTTCACAAATTTACCCATGACATTAAATTAACCTTAGTGTTAACTCACCCATCATCTTTCATGGTTTTCCAGTGCCACTATCTTGTCCAGATAAGGTCAGTTCACAGTTCTGGAAAGTAAAGATGGTGTTATAGAAATACAGGGATCCATCTGTAGTAAGGATTTATAAGTAGTACATGTAACCGAGGGAATTAATTAAATATAAGTGGAGTGACATTAACCATCATTTGGACATCACATTGATATTGGGTACACACACAGCCAGGGAAATCTTGAAAAAACATACAATATCTGAATAGATAACATGATTTACACAAACCAGAAAAACACAGACAGACGACAAGCTTTCTTTGTCATGTTGTTCAGCAGTAGCAGAAGACCAACACCCCAGCATCACAGCTAAAGGGAGTAAAAAAAGATGATTCGAATAATGCCTTGGATTTAATAATTTATAGGACATATTCATCCTGTCAGTAGGGCATTCATGAAGATATTCTATGAGTTCTAATTTCAGCAATTTTTTTCTAAGACTAGACCTGAACTGCCACAGGGAATCATTGAGGATATGTATTGAACCAAATCTTATAATGTTCACAATAGATGAGTAAAAACAAATCTGTTTCTATTTTAGGACAGTTGTATGCTTTAACTTACACTTTATTCAACAGGAAAAAAATATTTAAAAAAACAACAAACTTCCACACATCTTTAACTTGGACTCCAACTATAAACTGCCTATGTATCCCACTTTCAATTAGATTGTCTTAAAACTCAGATGATCGTATTTGTGGCTTAACATCTCAGTCTATCTGAATATGACCTGTATACACTAATTTGGTAAACCATACATAATACGCTATGTAAAGCTTCCTGTGAATACAAGCGTAATGGAAATTGATTTATCATGCTATACAAATATACGGCAAAGATAAATGATAGCAGATTCATCGTGTATATTTCTCCTAAGGGAACTGACTTCTCCTCTATGTCACAGACATATTAATCACCTCAGGGAAGGAGAGTGACAGCATGATAGTTTCATGAATTAATAAAGCTCTTGCTATACAACAAAGCCTTCTGGTTAATCCAAATAAGGTCATAACTCAGTTGCATTTGTTTGCAAGAAGGCATGCATATGTACAACTACACACAGACACACACAATGATGGGAAATACTCCTCTATAGCAGCATTTTACACGGAAGAGTACAACATTGTTAATACTTATTATTCAGAAACAGTGGGGAGGTGTTGAGCTCAGCAGTCTGCCCATTTTTTAATAAACAGCACACTGCTGGGCTAAATCAGATCATAGCAATTGTGTCTGTGTCTACTTCTTACAACATGTGTTTGTAAGAAAGAAACATCACACCATGCAACTGAGAAAATATCACAAATGAGAGAGAAACTAAAGATTTACTGTTAACAGTGAAACAACTGAACTGGATAATTGGATTAATCTCTTGTCTTTGTCTATTAAAATATACTTGTACATTTTAATGTTAAACACTCTTGTACACAGCTTTTAGTGCTGAGTTTCTTTTGCTACTACAAGGGCACAGCAAGAACATGATGATTAAACACTTCATTTACAACCGTTTGCCCTTTGAGCCATTACAATTAAGGCAGATAGTTACATTTTGTAACTGTCGATACATTTAAAACTAAGCTAATTGATCATTTAGACCACAAACCATTAGCATTAAATTATTGTTGCCTCCTGAAAATTATATGGAGAACACCTAGGAAAAGATTTACCTTATTACCCTGCTCCTGAAGGGGAGACAAGGGGTATTGTTTTTGGTTTGGTTTGTTTCTTTATTTGTTTGTTAACACTTTATCAGCAAAACTATTGGGTTTATTGATAGCTAGTGACCAAAAATAGATATTTTGGGAGAAGTTAAAAAGTTCAATACATTACATTTTAATACATTTTAAAATGATTTCCCCCCCTTTATTTACAATGGGAGAGTAGATTGATTGCCAAAAGAGGCTACAATATGTGCGAAGGGAGGGGTGGCACCTTTCGGTCATTACCAGGTATGTTTCTGCATTGCTCAAACAATGTTATGAACTTCATTTTGTCCATTCATGTGTCCCTCCATCCTCTGAAGTTCAGAAGTCATTTCAGGGTTTCAGGAGCAACAGGAGGATGAGAAGTCCCCCCCATCCCTCTAGCATTTCCTGTGTTGGCCCTGAGGCTTCTGTCCAGCTAGTTGGATGGTTAGGTGTCTAAAGGGAGGTGCCCAGGGGCATCCTTTATCAAAGCTCCTCTTTAGGAGCAGCAGGTCTACACTGAGCTCCTCCTGGATTTGCAAACCTCTAACCCAGTCTCAGTTGGGAATAAGCCAAAGTTCATGCTCACCAGGTTTAGGTTAGGGTAGAATAATGGATGTTCCTTTTTACATGTTTCTATATCATACCACTATACTAAGACTCCTCTACCTGGTGTAGTTATTTTTCCTTAACCTGAGAAAAGAAAATAATTTTCTCCAGGAAACTAACATTTGGAGGCCAGTTACAAGTCCCTCTGTGGTGGTACCAGACAGTCAAGTGAACATGTGACCTCCCAGACCCTATACCTTCATTACTCAGACCCTCCAGGATTTGGCGGGCCTTTTTTGAGATTGTTGAGGCTTAAAATGTCTGATGTTGGATGAAATTTTCTGAAAAATTGCAATGAAAGTTGCAGTACTTTTTAGGATTTTGTTGCAGGAGGAAATGAAAGTTGCAATAAATAGTTGCGATTTTCCCTTTTTGTCAACAAAATTATGTAATATTTCAAAAAATTAGACACTAGGAAAATTAATTCAAAGTCATTGTGATATGGTCCTCAAAACTACCTTTCCGAGATGGCAAATAAACGATTACGAGGATTACAAACATGCAACAAAATATATATATATATTTCCAAATGCACCTGTTGGTTCAAAGGTTAAAGTTCATATGACTTCATAACACTATATGAAGTTACAAAACATAATATAAATGTCTCAGCCAGTCAAAAAACCAAACCTTGTTTCTAGTGCTGTGTACTGTGTAGAATATTGAGTTTCTCCACAAAAATAGAACAAAGGCACTGAGATATTAAGACAACCTTTAAAATATGGCAAATAAAATATTACTTGGATAACAAAAATGCAGCAAAACATTTACTCTTCCAAATGCACCTGTTGATACTAGTGCAGCATTTTACTCTTCAAATGTGAATTGCTGGCCGCATTACTGTAAGGTAAACAGGAAAAGGAGGAAGGAACAGCTCAAGACGCTGCAAATGATTGGTCACAGTCATTAGTAAAAATTGCAACATTACTGCTTGAAATCCTGTTTAGGAGGTGTAAAGTCTACCTATAACCACATTGCTCTGCCTGGACCTCAGGCTCAAATATTAGTGTTAATCTCTTTTCCCTGGCGTATGGGGTGGTGCAGTGTGACACCCAGGTGAGCGGCTCAGGCCCTGTGGCCATTTTTGAGAATTGGGGGCAATGAGTCTGGTTAGTAGTCCACCATGTAAATATGTCTCAGAAATACTCAACCACTTGTTTAGGTAATCATTCTGTTTTAACATCTTAGTGAAAATGTATGATAGCTACATTACCAGCCATATTACCCTGTTTCAGACCCTTCAAATTCATGATTTATTTATTTATTTACAGAAAATGGAAGGTTCTCCATTTCACATATATATTAACCACCTACTTCATATCATATACTGCTGTGTGCTGTTTTAAAACATACAGTTTAATTAGTTGTCACAGTCACACTCTCACCAACATTACAATATTTCTGCACGTTAACATCCTTTGGAAACTGAAATGTATTCCCTGCAGAAAAAGCAGTCATTAAAAAAATGCCATCCAAGAGAATCCAAAATGTACTCATAAGGATTTTTGAGAAAACAACAATTTATATACTTTATTATAGTTGTATAGGTGTGAAAAGATAGAGAACTCAAAGGTTGTCACAGAGGAAAATAGATTTTGAGAGAAATCTGTTTGATATTCAGTGGTGCTTTCTTACAATATGACACATCAGCATAGATTTCATAGAAATGCTATGGTAACAGCATAAAAGCTAGACCCCCTGCAACTTCACTTGCATGCAGGGGGTCTCTTGATAGAGATGGCAGCATTTAGTCAGCCCAAAAAGGATGCGACATGCTAATCCCCCTGGTCTGCAACATCTGCTTAATACTGACCCATGTCCCGCTGCACTGGCAGCAGCTCCTGCCATAACATCTGTTTAAAGGTGACCCTGACCCCTGTGTAGTACCATGGTGTAAATTTGTACCTTTCTCTCGACATAGATGATTACCTCTGGCCATACCATGGGGGTGGTGTGTGTGAATTGAGATGCATGTGAAGTCGGAGCACAGTGGATAAAACATCTGCTTCACAGTGATCCTTTTGACCCTGACCTCTGCTTGAGCTACAACTTTTTTTAGAGCAACAATTAGTGTTTCATTGTATAACTTTAGCTACACTAAAAACATAATTTAATTATCACAAGCATCTGGAAAGATCTACCCTGTAAGATGAATTTTAATGGTCTGAAAGTACATTTTTCTTTGCCTTCTCTAATATATATATATATATATATATATATAAATAATTTTTTTTTCTTCAGTATGTTCAGTGATGCTCAAAACTAAGTGAAACTAAAGCGGTGTTTGAGAATATCTGATGCAGGTGAAAGCAGCTCTGAACATATCTGAGCACCGTTGGGTAAATATGGGCAACTGATCAATGAGAAACATCATTTGGATGAGAAAACACACCGGGAGTTTTGCTTCAAACACTGTGGTTCATAAAACACAATTCATGAAAATGCATGTTAGACAAAGGAAAAGACTAAATTCAGTGTCTTCATGAATGAAATGTCTGTTAAATACAAATACAGGTACAGGGGAGAGAAGGTGAAGGAACAATTGATTCTGCCAGACAGAAAGAAACCATGCTTTTATGACTGTTCTTACAATATCTACATAAAACAGGTTGCCAGCTCTGTGATTAAGTAGTATGTCTTTATATATGTTTATGGTCAGAGTATACCTGTGTTCATTCACTCTGTGCATCAATAAAAAAGTAAGTGCATTGAGAACAGAATCTGTTCCAATAAACTGTGGCAGTTTATTGAGGCAATCCAAAACAAACAAAATTGATATGTATAGATGCATGTGATAGGTTTCAAAGTGGGGATATTTCAACTTACAGGATATTGTAAGGTCGTAAATATCTCAGTTAACCACCCTAATCCCACATCTTAAACATGTCTTCACCATAGAAGACCTAACAGTCACCAATGACCAAAAGCATCTACTGTTCTAAAAGGTTTATTAAATTTTAGACCACTAAACCTATCAATACACTGAAATAATTCAGTTAAAATGTAATGTATCAGGTTTTCGACAGCATCAAATGTGTCTGTGAATATGGAAACACTTCTACTACTTTGATACATCAATAAAACCCATCTAGATAACTATCAATAGGTGCACACAGTTATTTATTTTATTTTTTACATTCCTTTAGTCATATATTTTATTGAAAAATTTTAAAATCTTAATTTTTCTTGGCTATGATATAATGACCTTTTTACTACTTTATATGTAATTTACTCTCAGCTTTTCTGAACATCAACATTTTCATAGACAGGGAACTAAAAATGACTGCCTTTCA
This sequence comes from Siphamia tubifer, assembly GCA_020466265.1. Taxonomy (NCBI): domain Eukaryota; kingdom Metazoa; phylum Chordata; class Actinopteri; order Kurtiformes; family Apogonidae; genus Siphamia; species Siphamia tubifer. Next base: position 21,585,369 of record CM035796.1, read on the forward strand.
CACACACAAAAAGCTAAATTCCCAGGATAACATTTTAACAGCTCTTGATAAGTCACGTATGAAACCTAAAGTGTAGAGAGAATTTATTTATTTTTTTTTAGAAACTACCACAAAAATAGGTTCAAGGTTTACACAGATCTGCTTTGCATAAAGAAGACACGTCCATAAGGGTTACTATGAAAACAGATTAACGTCCTTATAATGTGACACATTCCTCCACACACACAAACACATACTAACCCTCACTGAACACTGTGTTTTGTTATTATTGGAGCTTTGTCCTACGCCCTACAGTACAGAATGGACAAACATGTGGTCTTTTTTATTCCCCAATAATTGTACAACAGACATAAATTAGCTGTATCACTGCAACCATGGCTGCATCTAACTGGCTACTGCTTTGCACTTGTCTATAAAGCTCCACTTCATAAGCATTTGGACAGACATAGTGATGTTTTGCCTCTGTGGTGTTATTACTTCAGATGTGAAACAGCTACTATTACTTTCATGTCCAGACTGTCAAGTTTAATGGATATGTTCTACTACATGAAATGGACAGTTGGAAACATTTCCTCAGTGTTCCTCAGTAGTGGAGTTCCAAAGGCTGGACAGATGATTATGATAAAAGAATTGAATGACTCTTGTTAAATTGTGTACTTTTGTCTTAAAGTGACTTCCATCGCTCATTAATCTGATGCTGAAACAATTACATGTGAGCCACAAGTCCAGGATTACTGAAGTCAATCTTTGTCTGACAAACAACACTGAACTCCAGATTATATTTACAATGAAATATAAAATAAATTGCTTTTCAAAAATATTCATATTTAATTTTTAAAATGATCAATGTGCTTGTCAATGTAACCCAATGCTCAATAGAAGTATTTACACGAAAAAAAAAAAAAAAAAAAAGTTTTATTGGAATGGACATTTAAGCCTGGAAGTCTTAAGTATTATTATTATTATTATTATTATTATTATTATTATTATTATTATTATTATTATTATTATTATTATTATTATTATTATTATTATTATTATTATTATTATTATTATTATTAGTAGTAGTAGTAGTAGTAGTAGTAGTAGTAGGAATATTATTAATGCAACCACATTATTGATCAATCAAACAACAATCAAATTATTTATTTATCTACTTATTTTTATTTTTGTATTTATTTATTTTTTCTTTCTTTTTATTTATTTCGGTGAGGGGGTGATCTCAGGACAATTATTGTTCTATATATTGTTTAATAATAAAAATAAAAGTAAACTCTCATTAAGCTGTTGGAAAACCAACAAGTGACTAAAGAATCAAAATTCACAATTTAGAAGCTATAAAATGACATGGAAATATTTATATTAATAACAGCAAAAAGGGTCAGGCAATTATTAATTCCCTTAACAGAGAAAGCAACGCAAGATGAAATTAATTATAGTGCACAAACACACAACTACAGAGATGTTCTGGTTTCTCTCATGTGTTACAACATATGATCACCAATATTAAACTCATGTCCAATGTTCACACAGTCTTTTGGACACCGAATGACACAAAATAAAGAAATTACTGCAAATTCCAAGTAATGAAAGAAAAAAAAAATATGTACATTTTGAAATTACAATGTGATATATGGCTATTTTAAACTATCTTCTTACTGAATTTACAAAACAATTAGGTTATATGCTATGATATTATTTTGACACAGTGGTCCTTTGCCAGTTCCAGTCTCCAAGCTAAAGGCTAATGATTAAACCCTCTCAGATTTAGAACAATTGTACATGACAGAGCCCAAGAGGCTGCAAAGATGCACAGTGGTATGAAGAGGAATATGACAGTGTTTTTGCTACATTTCACTTGACTTTATCTTGACAATATCAAGTTAGTTTCATATTGTGGGTTTGATTTTTTTTAATTTTTACTCAGGGCTAAGTTTCGGGACCCACACTCTCACCTTGTGGAGAGGAAGGAGTGCTTGTCAAATATGAAATTAAACCATTTTGTTAAACTACATCATATAGAAATGTTTGATGAATTAACATGACATGTGATATCACTTGTAATACCCTGATGTATCTTAAATACTATTAGTTTCTTATCTTTTGTTTACCAGTGCTTTGGGGTTTCCCTGTCACAACACTATGACATGCCCTAAGGCACAGTCTGCAGAAATGCAGACTTAGAAAAAACTGGGCATAAAGATTTCAAAATACATGTGAAAAAGCCCTCATGCCCTTGACGATTTGACAGTAGGATAGCCCTGAGCCCTGACACACTCAAAGTCCATGAGTATAGAGACTAAGATTGAGCTATTATGTTCCTTATCTAGTTTGGGAATGCCTCCTTCCCCCGGTTAACCCTATAATGCCAAATGTATCATATTAGATACATGAGTTTTGAAACCCTCTACATGATCAGTGTGAGAATTTTCCTTGAAAAAGATATTAGATACATGCAATACACTTATAAACCACCACAGGAGAGGAATTAATTCACCAGAAGCCTTTTCTGTGACACCACAAAGTGTCATTAATAAGGAAAGAGGCAGAACGTTGACAATTCAGAAAATGAATTACCAATTTGTTAAACATCTATATGTTATATTATGTGTTTGTTCAAAAATAATAATAATATTATAATAATATTTGAACATTGAAACCCAATGTATCAAATATGATACAAAATTGATACTTAAACATGGAAATTGATATTTGGTAAAACATGTTTTTGGGTTGTTCAGAAGGACCAATAAAGGTGCCAGTTTCATAGAACTGGAATTTTCTGTTCATGATTTAATGGTTAGGAAAGGGACAGATTTCTACTGTATAAATTTCTGAACAGATTCTGAGCCAAAGAAAAATGCTAATGCTAAAAATGTTAAAAAATGCTTTTGCAGATCATAGGATTTCAACCTTTATTTGACCTGTGTAAGGCAATTGTTTTCTTGACACTTCCTTTGTGTAAAACCCAAAGATGGAGACCAAAAAAAGGTGATGTAACAGACTGAACAGGTCAAAACTTTGCTACCTGTGTAGGTTACATTCATTCTACTGTCCTGAAAGCAACACTATGAAAATTGTCCAATCATATTTTGACAAGGAAATAAATCTGATTAGCTTCAGCGGGTGGAAATTAGCAACCTGGGGTGAACATTTAATCCTATGGGAGCACAGTCTCATTTCAGCTGGCAGTTTAGGAGCCACATACAGTACACACTCATTACAAAGGGGTACGACTAGATAAGTTTTGTTAACTTCATCCTACACCCTTTTGAACAAGGTATAGTTATCTAGGATGCTAAAGAGGTGTCGTTTTAATTTCTGCTTAAATACTTTTTTTTTTTTACCTGTTCAAATAAACAAATAAATTAAATGAAATTTGACTTCATACAAATTAGGACTGAAACTAGTTACAGAGAAATGAACTAAATACCATAAAACTAACAAACAAATGAAATAATAATAATAATAATAATAATAATAATAATAATAATAATAATAATAATAATAATAATAATAATAATAATAATAATAATAATAATAATAATAATAATAATAATAATAATAATAATAATAATAATAATAAAAAAACACTGCTAAATGTCCATGTCATTTTAAAAATGATCTGGTTTGGAAGAATGAGATGTCGATTAGACTTGACCTGGACTTGTGGGTGTGTTGTAGAAAATGGATGAATTTATCATAAATTTATGAGTCACACGTACATAATTTCATTAATCTATAACAGCATGTGGGTTGACTCTCCACTGTGCCATTTTTTACACCAAAGGTTTTAAGTATAAACACACTAACCTAACCTTTAACCTTGCTCTGAAATGGACTTTGCTATTGACACACAAAAGATAGGGAGCTGAGATGATGTGTAGAACCCATGCCTGGCAAAATATCTTTACTGAGAATCACCTTCCTGGTCACCTCTGATCTTTAACCTGATCTTAAAGAAAAATTCATAGGTGTTGCTTGAGGATCTCAGTGTGTTTATGGGCTCATGGGGGGAAAATTCCCTCAAAGTAAAGCTTGTCCACATCAAAGTTGTTTTCTGTACAAACACTTACTGATGGCATCTTGAAGCACAGCAAACAGGTCAAAGCATGTGTGTGTCTGCACAGGTGGTTGTTGGCTTCACATGGTCAGCACAATTACTAAACATCAAAGGCCACTAAAATCTCTGCTGTCATCCCTGGTCAATCCCTCTAAAGTGAATCATCCTCTAAGGTAAACGGAGATCTGGGGACACATGATACCGTAGAGGGAAGAATGAGAGAAAAACACAGGAATGAAGATGAGTTAAGGGCTGTGCTAAAAGCAGGAAGCAAATGTGGAAAAAGATGGGAACTGATAGATGGAGGGCAAGAAGTAGCTCTGAGTAAAAGAATGAAAGGAGACGACCGGAGATGTGGTCAAGTGAATCCACATCAAGTAAAGGAGGAGAGTATTTGCATATGGAGCGGTTGATCCCTCAGAGACAGTTGGCAGACTGACAGGACTGGGCAGGTATGAGGCTCGACGTCGCAGCACTTTCAGAAAGTGACACTTAACGAGAACCTCTGGGTGTGTGTGTGTGTGTGTGTGTCCATGCATGGAAGGACCACCATTCATCTTAAACAGAACTTCATGCAGCAGCCTTCAAAAATAGAGATGTTCTGTATCAGTTCATCCTTTTCCACAGCACATCCATCTAAGTCTCCTTTTTTAATTGCCGTTCTTTTTTGCACAAATCTCTCTTCTTTTCTTCTAAAGTTTAACTAAGGGGCACAAAAGTGCTGTGTTGACTTATCTGTGGACATACATCATAAGAAAACCCTAGTGTGTGCAGCCAATTTTGTGACTTCATTATGTTGGTTTTAAATCATAATGACCACATTCACATGCACAGCTTTAACACGTCACTCTTTTTCTTTGGTCACTAGGTGGCTATTCTTCATTTTAAAACAGTCTTTCAAACCTAAACGAATACATCAATCAATATCCACCCTGTTTTATTCCCTTGTCATTTTATTAAAAAAAAAAAACAACAACCTTGGAAGTTTTTAAGCACCAACATTATTTCTTATACATTTATTGCATTTTAAATGACCATTCGTACTGTAGCAATTAGCATATTTCCCATTCGTTAAAAATATTAATTCAAAATTAACACTTGAAAAAGCTTTAGATTTCCTTAAAGCCTCTCTGCATTTGTTTCTTTTAGAGATGACAATGAATGCAACATGTATTACAGAAAAAAAAAAAAAACTGAGTGAGAGAAGAAACATAAGTTTACAAGTCGTGTTTTTAGTTGAAGTCTACACTCACAGCTGAAAGGCTTTTAATGACTTTAACACATTTAAACTGTTGCCTTTCTACAGTGATGAATGGGATTTTAAGGATTATGACAAACCAATACAAAAGACTTACATTTTTGAAATTACGCAGCATTAACATTTACTTCAACAATACATTTGAGATGTGATTGGCCGTGAAGTGTAGTGTTGACAAGGTTTGAGTAGATGTGTAAAAATATAGTGGTGGCTTTTGGATCGGTGACAGCTTCATGGACTCAGCTGCGTGCTATTTACGTGTTGCATGGCTTCAAATCTATTGCTGTCTGTCAAACTACCACCACCTGTCTCTTCCATCTGTCCTTTTCTTCACAATTCACATTCTAATGAAACTAGGATACAATATACAGTAGTAAAAACTTTCTGTAGATATGGAAAATTTAAGCATAATCCCCCCCCCCCCCCCCCCCCCAGGATGTTTGAATGTTTTTGTTTTTTTTTATTGTACAATGTGGAATATCTGAAAAATAAATATGCAAAATAAAACTCTGTATGCATACCTACAAACTTCCCAAAGGCGCAGATGACCAAAACTGATTGAACAGTTGTATAAGTGAGATTTTCTTCTACAGACTCTTCAGTTTCCATCATGGGACGAAGAAGAATAACTCCACAGCTGCTGAACTGAAACCCTCTCCAGGCTGTATTTACTCCTGACAGGTGGGTTGATTGCAGTTGCTTTCTTCAGTCTAACATGACTTCTTATTGCCACTAATTCCCTCTCAGTCATCATATTCCGTCTCACTGAAAAGGACTCACACTTCTCTCTCCCATCTGTCAGGCTCGGTTGCTTTCTATACTTTTGTCTTCCTCTCATGTGTTCTATTTTTTCATGTGCACATTCTTCACCATCCATTTTTTTTTTTTAGCCATCCATGCTGTTAACAATTTCAATTTCAATTTCAATTCAAATTCCAATTTTATTTAGAAAGCCCCAAATCATAACAGAGTCGTCTCACAGGGCTTAACAGAAATATATGAAAAGTCCTAAGCACCCCCTGGCCTTAAACACGCCTTCTCGGAAACTTCAAAACCCAGTGGAAAAAAGAAGAAATCTTGAGGAGAATCACACTGAAGGAGAAATCCACTCCCATGGACGGACAGGTTATAGATGAGCAGAAGCCATAAAGTTGGCACCAGTTGTGGTTAGTTTATTTATTTTGCATGAAATGACAAGATGTAAAAAGCTGTCAGTGATAAAAGTCATCTATTGATTTGAAAAGTTCTGAATTCTATGTTGAAATAATTCAGGTAACATGCAGTGTTATAGTTATTCATCAGCATTAGATATAACTTATGTGGATGTTTAGAGACACCAGAATGAATGTGGAACACTGTTATTATCTGCAGCATTAATTCTACAATAAAATAGCAATAGCTTGACAAATGTACAAGTAGTAAATGTTTGCTTTCATTCCTAGCCATATTATTTAGCCATATTAATTTAAATTATTTAATATAAACTCAAATTGATAGGAATTGATATAAATTATACATACAGTGGTACCTGTACTTACGAAAGCTGCAGCTACGAAAATCCTTTATCTCAATTTTTTGTCTCTGAATACAAAAGAAAATTCAATTCACGAAAGGAAACTGAAACCTCTGAGACATAAATACAGTACATTACTATACATAACAATGTAATGTATGTAAATATGTCAAGTACATACCGTACGTAGCAAAATTGTAGACAAAAGTCAATGGGAATTTACATCAAAATAGTTCCACTTCTTAACTAATCTTAAAATCTTATCTTAATCTTAAAGAGTCTTAAAGTTTTCCCAAAACTCTCCTGTTTTACAGAATGTGACAAACAAATCTAAACATTTTTCATCAAACCTGATCTAGAATTTAAGAGCTTAAGCCACTCAACCATGAGAAGTGGTGCAGTAGTTTTTGCATAAAGGTAAAGGTAAAGTACTTTATTTGTCATTATACACTGTACAATGAAATGTGTCCTCTGCATTTAACCCATCATTGATGCCATTGGGGCACCTGTAAGGAGCAGTGGCCATGGGTGGGACCAGGGGACCCATCTCCAGCTGTAGAACCAGGCTAATGGTCAGAATCACCAGGCTGGAGGATTTGACCCTAACAAACATGTTTTTGGGTGATGGGGGAAACCGGAGCACCCGTAGGAAACCCATCCAAACATGAGGAGAGAAACATGTAAACTCCACACAGAAAGGCCTGCACGGTCCGGGAATCAAAACCGGGTCTTCTTGCTGTGAGGCGACAGTGCTACCTCCTCAGCCACTGTGCTGCCTTTTCTTTCTTTTTTTTTTTTTTTTAAAGGTAAAGGTAATCCTGCTTCATGGTGAGATGAACAAACATAAAACATCCTTGACATTTCACATCCAAAATGAAAAGGTCAGATTCATTGTGAGATCATTATGTTCAGCAGACACACTTTTTTGGCCTTTAGTCAGTGTCAAAACTGAGGAAGTAAACATTGTGACCATATTTCACATAACTTTGGATTCTGACATTAATGCTTAAAGCTGCATATGGTGTTCATCATCAGTTTGTCATCAAATCTGTAAAATAGCCCAAGTCTTTCTGTAATTACACACTTAAATCACTCCCTTTATGGTGAAAATCTTTGAAGTGTACGCCATCACAAACACTCCATTTGTTTATATAGTAAAACAAAATCTAAATGAAACTAGCTCTGTGTTTTTGGAGGGATTCCATGTAGCTGCAACATACATGGAAACAGCTGTGATCAGATTCAGATGATTTATTGTCATTAAAATAAAAGAACAACGAAATTTCATTGGAGTATCCATATCTAAAATTCACAGAATAAAAATAATAAAAACAAAGCTAAATAACTAGCTGTTTCCCTCCTCTGCTTTAGGTAAGCATAAGAATGGTTTATGATACTGTTATATGACACATGGTTCACAATGCAACTTACTGAGCTGGTAGAAGCTCAGCCATCACACTGTCATCCTATTATACTCAGTTTTAACTATCAGTATGTGACTTATGTGAGTACATTATTTCACTATATTTTGTATAGAAATGTTATGGGGGCAATGCCATAGCCTAATGCCACATTATGTTGTCAATGATTTTCTATCCATAGCAGTGGTATTTAGTGCCTCATTTAGCACTGTAATTAGTACTGTATTTTAGTGTCCATATGTTTATAGCGATTTCTTGTACAGTATTTACACTGAAATTGTGCTGCCAAGTTGTCTTGTTCTTTTTGTTTGATGTGTTTTATGGACTGAAATAGCCCTGTGTATTTTTTTTTTATAACATTTTGGAAAATATTTCTTTTGAGGAAATTCAAATTAAATTAAATTAAAAATTAATTACAATTATTGTATTTTAAACAATCTAATGAACATTTTAGTGAATTATGTATATATATATATATATATATATATATATATATATATATATATATATATATAAGTACTACCTCTACCCGTTTGAATCCTCTGTGTAATTGGTTTGAGGATGTGTGAAGACTCCATGTTATTGTATTTTGAAGAATAATTAGTTTTGTTGGAACCACATATAACATTCAACAATAATTCTAGGCACAGATGCTGTTGGACGAGAAAATGTGGACGTTGTCAGACATAGCTTTGAAAGCAGCCACAGCACTGTATATGCTTCCACAATACTTAAACTCTGACCATGGGTACTGAAGGATTTCAGGAGCGAATGCGTTCAGACCTTATTATTGCACCTCAGTGCAGCATCTGCTCAGGTTTTTCCGTTTGGGGGATTTATTGCAATATACTTGGAGAAATAAAGCCTTGAGAAAGATATAACACTTGCAGAAACTTTATTTCTTATACCTTTATGTCATTGTGGTTAATCCCAACCATTGTCTGGTCTGAGGTTGGATTAAAGATATGAAAAAGTTTGAGTTGGAATCTGGACGCTGACATGTTTTGTCCTCTGTATCTTTCAAGCTCCAGCTCACACATTTTAAAAGCCCTGAGAGTGATGTTTTTGCAACAACTGTCATGTGTCAATGAAGCACTGGTGCCATTTTTCTCATTCTTTTCAATTATTTTGTTCTACATCACTTAGTCTTGATTTACTGAGACTAATTTTGATCTACATGTATATTCACTGTAAAAATCTAAATCTTAGAAAAGTATGTTTTTCTCATTTCTAGTCGAAATATCTCAAGACATAATCACACTTCTTCTTTTCTGTGAAATATAAGAACTCATTTTCAGAGAGTCGAACATGAAAATATTATTTATTATTTTTATTATTATTATATAATTTATTATTATCTTATAATTCTTATAATTGTGTGTGTATATATATATATATATATATAAAAATCTAAATCTACCAATGGAACAAGTGAAATTATAAGATTTGTTGAAAAATATTTTCCAGAACTATTGTCTAAAAATAAGTTACTTCTTACTACCTCCACCAAGGAGGTTATGTTTTTGCCGGCGTTTATCTATTTGTCTGTGTACAAGATAATTCGAAAAACTTATGGACGGATTTTGATGAAATTTTCAGGATATGTTGGAAATGTGAACAGGAAGAACTGATTTCATTTTGGGGGTGATCGGGGTGGAGGTGGGGGGTGTCTCTGGCTCTGCGTTCTCAGAGTGCTTTTCGAGTTTTAAGTGAGAAGCGATATTTGGACTAGATATGAGAAAAACACATTTGATAAGATATAAATATTTTTCTAGTGTTGAAGGAAGAACTTTTTATTGTGGGACAGGCCTGTGTAAACAGCATATTAACAAAGGGGAATACAGCTAAGAAAACAGAAATGATAGTTGAACACCCTCCATATGGCATTTTGAATGCCGTTCAGGGAGCTAAAACACAACATGAATTATTGATAAAAAAAAATCATGAACACATGTTTTTGCATCTGTTCGCTTGCATTTTGTGTAAACACACTGCAAAAGTCAAATCTTATTTCAAGACAAGATCAATTTTACTTGTTCTATTAGCAGATTTTTTTTGTGTGCTTAATTCAACCAAAACTATGTTGTATAATTTTTTAAACTTGTTTTTAGAGGCACATTTTTTTTCCAGCGTCGGTCAATGTGTGAACACCTTCACACATTTACCAAGGAGTGATTTTTTATAATGCATGATCACTGCTTACAGTATATACAACTACTAATGTAAAGGGGAAATGATGACTTAAAAAATAGAAACAAGCTGGTACAGATGTTTAGGCAACTATTTATTCAACAATTTCATTTCATACATGAGAATGAACCTCTAAATTAAATAGAATAAATCCCACAGACAATGGGACAAAAACTCCTCCATTACGGTGCTATATCGAATCAAGCCCTCTCAGTACAGCTTAATATGAAACCCCTTATTTCAGTAACTCATCAAGGTACATCAGAAGCTGAACTAATGTGTGTGGCACTAATCCTGACTTTGCTGAGCTTTACTGTGGATATTTTTATTTAGTGACTGATAACATTACAGTTCCTTCCATCTACAGACTGATGTAGCCTACAGTATATAAAAATGTGTGATGCTACAAGGAAAATGACAAGAGGACAAAAGCATTAAATCGCTTACATACCATTAACCTAGAATCAATTAACAAGTTGTTTAAACATTATTTCTATCATTCTTCAAACTCATTATTTGCAGCATGTTTCTAAATTTCAGTATTTCAAGTCAGTGATCAAAGCAGAAAACAGTTTCTTTTCCAATGATAGCGACATGACAGAATTACAGAAGAATCACTGAATAATTTTATTAACATTTGTGATAATCTTAAACTCAACAAATACATGGTGTCAGTGTCCAGGGACTAGCAGAGTGGGAGGTGCTCACAAGTCCCCATTTTAAGACAAAACTAAACAAAATTCCTAAATGAAATATATTCCTGAGATGCAAAAGAAAAGTTATAATAGAACAAAAGCAACAATAAATCATAAAAAAAAAAGCCAAAAAACAAACAACACTACATGCGATTGTGTTACATGTTGTAGTCATCAGTGTGACAATATGGAGACTGGGCCAATTCTAGTGTCAATATTGCAGATGAAAACTTCTACTACAGCCAATCTGTACAGCAAAGATACAATAAAGGCCAGAGGGAAAGATTTGACTGAAACTGGTCATGTCATGCTATTATCACATCTGTTCTGAACTAAAACACACACAAAAAATAAAAAAAAAAATAAAAAAATACATGACTTAAAACAAAAAGCAGTAAAAGAAAACTAGCAAGTATGGACAAATCATTTAGGAAAGTTGCCATTACATTTATATTCACCCCTTTATAAGTGGGGATTTAGAACTGATACCTGTGGTTTTATGGGCCTCTAACATCTTTAAACTGGGTGCAAGGGAATTTGTGATTATGTATTTGGGGCCAATTGTTGCCCATACAATTTTTTGTGACCACAGGTGATCGTGGTGTGTGACGGCAGCAGTCTTTGTGTAAACTTTGATAATGACCAATAAATCAGTTTATTCCTTCCCCTTAAAGCAGAGGCGAAAGAGAAAGTTCAGGTGGCTTCTCCAGGGAGAAAACCGATGCTGCACAGTTGCAAGGCACAAATAAACAGACCTCAAATATCACTATAAAGCTCCCAAAACCTATCTGTGTAATGATATGAATTAGAATTTTTTTTTTTTTAACAGATACTATCTTTACAGATGTTTTTTTTTTTTTAAATCAACATACTGCCTGTTGTCTATAAAAGATGGAAAATGATTATAAATCCTGCTGCTGTGTGATGACAGCAGCAGAAATGCAGAGGCAGGAAATGATCACCCATTGACAAACAGTTAAACTGCAATACTGACAATATTTTTGTGCATTTATATTCATATTCCCAAGTTAAAGAGGAAAAACGGCCCACACAAAAGTGTTTTTTTTTGTGTGATTTTATATCAGTCTGTATGTATGTGCCTCTGCCAACATGAAAATTGTTCACCAAATTGGACAATTTCATGCCAAAATGAATGCCAGTATTGCACTGCACTGCCTGCTCTGCATAAAAACACAACCGCGGCTGTACCAATACTACCAATTACTCAAAGAAACCTGGTTTGTTTGAACGGCAGGAGAAAAAAAAAAAAGAGAAGGATTTCTGGCCAATGAAAATAACACTGCTACGTAGTTAGCGTTGTTACTGTCCTGCCACCAGTATGAAATTAGAGGCCCATGATATTGTGGTATATGTTGAAAAAGCAATAGGCAACAGGTTTAAAGCTTAGTTTCAATCACACAAGAACAAAGAAATACAACTAATAACAAACCCAGAGATGTAACAGAGCTACAGTTGATTCTATCATGGTAAAATAGTGCATGATGGTATGTGCCAGGCTGTTGATATAACACATTAAAAAAAGATTCAGGTTTGGTCTAACTATTATAAAAAGCCATTTGCAAGAAATTAGCTCATTATTTTCATGTCAAAACAAATATTTACATGTGGTTTTCATTAAAAAACAAACAAACAAACAAATAAAACACACAAGAAATAATAAAAAGAAAAAAAAAATCACACAGAAATTTCACCATTTACTAAGAAATACCCATCAGATTAGTCAGAGTGCATAATTCAGGAAATGGCACCTGTTCGGTCTAATTCAACTCATCACTGCAGACCTGGTTAATATGAGTGCACACATTGTAATATAAAACAGCCTGTGTTTCTGACTTTAGTGAATCAAATCCATTTGTCTTGTCTCTTTTTTTCTAACATGAAGACAGATGTAAAGCAACAAAAAATTCGACAACGTCACTGATTTAAGACACAATGAAAATAATTAGATATATTTATATGTATATATATAAAAAAAAAACTATATAAAAGACATTACATCATTGTGAAACAGTTGTACATACTGTAACTCTATACATAAAAGGTGACAGATATAAGGAGCCAGTCTAGAAAATGTTTCTTCGAATCTATTGAAGGTTCATTGTGGAGCTGAAGTTTCATCAGTAAAAAGTGGTGGATTCTTTTAAGTGCACTGAAAGTAAAATATGGAAACTGGCATAGCTTTTGCAATTTTCAACGAATAATTATGTGATGAAAGTGTTATATGTAACTGAATGCTATGCCAGTGGTGACACACTACAATTTAGGCAATACATCTAATGTTTCCCAGCTTGTGATTTACCCTAGCAGTGCTTGAGTTAGAACTTATTTGTAACTTATTTGCATAATGTTGTAAATTGGCCACTGAATTGGAGACAGATGGGCCCTATTTTTTATTGCCCTTGGTAATAATTTGCTCCCTCTTAGCAGATTAGTGCCTTGCCTTTAAGTCTTGAATTACAGAGGCCACAGTGCTTATCGCTCTTTCACAGGAGATACGTAAATCAACCAAATTCCTCCAAACTGATATAAGATGACTGAAAGGGATATAGCAAAAGAAACAGAAATATATTTCAAGGGTATCTTAGATATTTGATGTGTTGTGTGATACATTGCCCCACATGAAGGTAATACTTTGTCAGAATTTCATAAAAAACACATGAATATTTGTTGTTTTTTTTTTTTTACTTTCTTGCCAGACAAAATGCCAATGAAAAACACATCAAAATTCTTTTTACCCCAACTTGTCTTTTTCTTTGTTTGTTTTTCTTTTTATTTTTTTTTTGTTGTTGATACTATTTTCTTTTTCCATCAGATCTGTAGCACAAAGAGCATGTCACAAACACAAGAAGCCATCGCGCTTCAAAATGAGCTCACAAATATACTTTCATTGTGGGTTCCTAGTAAGTAATTTTTCTTCAAATAAATTAATAAATGAAAAGGAACCAAAGAAAAAACATGCGAATGTATATTACCAAAGTTTACCTCAAGCACTTTATATACATGCCCTGTGCCAAAATAAAATATATTTCTTTGAAAGTTGTCTAATGCAATGGCAAATGGTAAAAGGAAAATAGATAAGGTGGCTAATATACAAATTTTAAGGAGAATTTTAAGAAGTACGGGAACCCAGAATTTTCAAACAGTAATTTTCACAATAACCACATTTTAGCAGACACAATATACAGCAGGGAGTTTAGAACCATTTAAACCAAAAAATATAAGATTTTTTTAATATATAAAAACCATGATTTAGCTCACATTTTCAAAAAGATGCACTGTATTTTTCCAGGATTGAATCAAAGACAGCCTTGTCATCCTTCTGTCACTCATTGGTATTGAACAACCATTCTCAAGGCAATCTAGTTGTTGGCGAAGGAATACAGTTACTCATTCAAACATTTTTGTGCTTCTCTGTTTATCTTCAGTTCTTAGAATTGGGAAAGAGGCCCCTGCAGATCTATGACCCAGCACTCACACATAATTTTTTATTATTATTTTTTTTTGTTCAGTTTTTGTTCTTTTTTTTTTTTCCTTTTTGTGCTTGAAAACCCCATGAAATAAAACTAAAAGTTAGGTTCACAGAGAGCAGCTCTGCAGAAAAAGAAATGAAATTAATAACTAAAGTCCAACTAGATTGTAAAAGGTAGTAATGAGATTAAAAATTTGTCTGAAAAAAAACAAAAACAAACAGAACGGATCACCTTTTGCAGCAAAATGAGTTTATGAATAAATGCTCATCTATGATCCAGGATAGTGAAGTCACTTTAGTTTACAGTGGAAAGCTGCCTTGATCTTGTGATACCAAGAGGCATCTATTAAAATATTATTTATTTTACAGAAACAACAACAACAACAAAAATCTGTCATATTTTAACTCTTCCTCCTCCTCCTCCTCCTCCTCCTCCTCCTCCTCCTCCTCCTCCTCCCAACACTCATTTTTACATTTCATGGGGTTCTCAAGCCTTAAATGTTGTCAAAGAGATGACATACATGAAATCATTCAAAGTGAAAAGCTAAAATAATTTCAGTACAATTTATACAGCTCTAAAGAGAGGTGATTGACTCTTTCTGTACACCTGAACCTTTTTATGTGAATAACAAACTACTGTAAGCTGTCAAGAGGACACTGAAGGTGTTGGAATTTTGCTAAACTGCAGCCTGGACAGTGCAGGAATATACAGACAAAAGTACATATGGACAGCAGATTTAGCAAATGGTTTTATATATTTGATTGAGTGTATTTGATGGAATGCTTAATCTAGCATCTTTCATATATTTTTGGTGTGTATTCTCAGCTCTACACAATACCACACTACCCTTTACCTCTACCCTAGAATGAAAATCATATTATACACTTATCTGACAAACCTTGCTACAGTGTTACACAAAACCTTCTTCTTATCTTACAAAGGGTCAACTGTTTAATTACAAGTCTATTTAGAGGACAGGGTCGGGGGAGGTGGATCATCTAAAAGTACCATATTCAGTGTGATAGACATGTACATGTATAAGGCGTAAACACCACAGATCTTCATTCAAATTATAATAATTAAAAAAAGACGCAATGCATAATCAAAAGCTGTGAGCTAAAGCAATGAAATGATGGTCAAGGTAACCACCTACAAAGCATTTACATTGCTACCGACAGACGATACATGAAGGCATTGACAGAATTTCAATGGCGTCTGTATTTTTAGGCACCGTGTTGATGTGAGATATGATATGTTTGTGTGAACAAACGTGTGTTTGGGTATCTAGTTGGAAGGGGAGCAGAAGAAATATGAACAAGGAGGCCATGTAAAAAGCAGTCGTGGGTAGATATACAGATTTCCAGATATTCATGTTGAAGATGGGAAATAAAATGGGACAATAACTTCTGCAGCAATGGCAAACTGCCTGTAAAAACCAACTGCTAAGAAGAAGGAAAAAGGGGGTTGTATATGTGTGTGTGTGTGTGTGTGTGTGTGTGTGGGGGGGGGGGGGGGAAATAAAAGACATTGTGTAAATGATGGAAATGGCCTAAACAAAAGGCAGTAACATGAAAACACTCTGGGAACTTCTCTATCTGTGGACCGCCTGTGGTTTCTTCGCTGACACGACAGGGGCAGTGGTCAGAGAAGAAAAAGGAAAAAGAGACAGAAAGAGAGAGAAGAGATACAGAGATTGAAAGACAGTAAAGGAGAGGGAGAGAGCCGCGCAGCTCCCTCTGCAGTCTAAATGAAGTATTCTTTCTTTTCCTCTGCATGCGCGTGGTTGCCCTCAGCGTTGATAATGGCTGTGTCAGCGTCGGGCGCATCGTCCGCTCCTTTGGCCTCGTTTGTCAAGTATGTTCCTGCGGAAACGAAAAACAAACCTATATCAGGCAAAACAAATACTGAGCAGCTCTGCATGTTGTTCACTGCCAGAGGCGAAAAACAGATCTGAAGACAACCTCAGTAATGCTACATTATTCATATACAGTATGATGAGAAGCTAGCACAGGATATGCAAATACAGCAGTGACTAACCGTCCAAAGCCTTTCACAGATACCACAGATTAGAAACTGCACACACTTTTATTCTCCTCAATAGCAGCAGTTAAGAGCTTAACGGTGCATGTCCAACAATTTGATGTGATGCTAAGTGTTAGCTGAAAACAAAATTAAGAAACTGACAAAAACTCAAGTAAGAACTCCCATTAACAGATGTTTAAATACATTTGTGAAAAATAATTATGTATTGGTTATTTAAAACATTCACCAAACTCTAGAATTTTGCTTTCCTTTTATGATTTAGTTTTGTTTCTTTCTTGTTTTTTTGTTTTTGTTTTTTTTTTATTGACAGCTCAATAATTCCTCTAGTTGTAGAAGTTTTACAAACAAATTGGTAGAAAAAATAGACAAAGGCATATCAGAGCATCTCAATGCTATTAAAAAAACTTAAAAAGAAGAGAAACAACAACAGAGAAAAAAAAATAGAATTGAATAGTTAGTTTGTAGAAGCTTGTGCAGATTTTCTTTATCAAAAGTTGTTCTGATTGTATCAAAACAAGTTTCACTGAAAGTGGAATAATTATTTGAAAGATGTTTATTCCCTGTGCTGAATAACACTTTCTGCAGTGTTGTGGTATACTCTTTTTTTATTTACCAAATACTATGATTAGACTAACTCCAACAATTAGACTGATATGACTAGAAGATCTTTTCTGTGTTTTCCAATGTAGCTTATTTTTCTATGCCATAGCTTCTATTGTTTTCAGAAAAATACTCGAAATGCATCTGTTAGAAACATGAGTACATGTTAAACTGTTCAACTGATTACTATTTTATAATTTTAGAGTGAATATGCTTGGAACCATGTACAATGACCAGAGCATAATACTCAGACTAACATATTGTAACTTTTGGCCTTTTCATGGGACTTGTTGAAAATACAAAAAAAAAATTTTCAATATGAGGAATCTGATCTTTAAATCCCCTGTGATTCATTGAGCTTTGTATTATTTCCTCTATTACAGGTATGTTGTGCATTTGTACCTTTGCCCTTGAAGAAAGATGGCTAAAGAAAGGTACAAGTAGGACATGCACCACTGGGTCCATGAGCTTTAAGGTCTGGTCCGCTGTGGTTTTACCTTTATGCCTGGCCAGGTATCTTCCCAGAACAATGATTAAACACAAGGTGACAAAGACCACTACAGCCACCACTCCTCCGATCAAGGCATGGTCAGTGCCGTGCTGCCCCAGAGCGTTGGGATCTGAAGAAAGACACAGACAGGGAGACAAAAAGAGAAGATGCTTAGGGAGGTGATGGAGTAAGGGCAGAGAAACAACGAAAAGGTAGACAATACAAAACAGAACAAGGGGAAAAGAGAAGATTATTTCCAGTTCATTCCTGCTCTAATGATCATACTGAGTTGCTGTCATTCCTCCCCCCTTTCACATCATGCATTCAGAGCAGAGTTGCCTGGCTCTCGGAGAATAATAAAAAGGAGAGAGAGGAGGAGAGACGGACACCACATTGACACACAGATACAGACACAGGCAGACACACATTCGCCCTGCAAAATGAAGGAAAAAGAGAATGAAAGAGTGACTTGGAAAAATGACGTGAATAATTCAAGACCACCCCCATGGTGCTGCAGGAGTCCCCAACATGCAAACCAGGGCAGCAGTGGAAGAGTAGTACACAGTAAATAAAACATCACACAGGAAATAAAAAAAAAAAAAAAAAAAGGAAAGATCAATCTTTTTCTGTTTCTTGGCGAGGAAGGACTATTGTTAGGAAAATTAATTAGGTGTTGGAAGTTTGCTACAGTACAGAAGATAGTCGAGTCACGAAAGAGCGAAGAATCTGCATGATGAGCCAATTCATGCCTCATGCAAAAGCCCATCAAAGGTTCCCTTTTCCTCCAACAATGGCTTATTTCCTTTATTCACCTTGGTTTCCCTGCTCCACAGTCTGGCTTGAAGGCTATTCAAAGTAAGAGTAAGGACGTGACACTGACGGCATACTGGTGCACCGTCGATGAATCTAAAAAAGTTGACAGTGACAGCGGTGGGGGAGATGGGTAACGGAATAGCCTGTATTATTCATATCAGTCTATGACACCTGAGAAATTAGCACTCATCTCATTATCCTCCAGCGAGTGGCAAGGCATGCCATATACAGTCCTGTCACTTTGTGTTTTTGTGTGAATGTGTGTGTGGAGGTTCATGATTGCTAAAATATGGCAATGTCAGAGCAGGGTAAGCTGTGATGGAAGGATGGTTTATACATAGAGCACACGCTGTCTATTGACTCTGTGTCTCTTCACTTTTCTCCTTTTCTTTGGGTGTCCGCCCATGTGGCCAAATTGAACAGCTGGCTCACTCTCGCTCCATAACTCTCCATGGTCTGAGTGACCGGGCCGTCACACTTCACTGCCTCCCAGTGAACAAACACACACTCATACCGACACTTGCGCTCATACACAGACGTGCGTAGTGTGGTTTCACTGTGCTGCAGTTCTGCTTGGTCAGTGGAGCATAGAGTAAAGGAATGTTCCCCCTAGCACAGCCCAGCAGGCCAAGGACTGTGGCGTTTAGTTACACACATGGCTGTGTCTCTTCACCTCTATCTGTCAGGACAGTTTTCTACCATCATGACTGCTGCGTTTCATTTTGGCAGTTACAACCCAAAGCAGGTGCAAACAAGCCATGACCATACAATTATACGTCTACCTATACAGTGCTTCACACTTCACGTTTGTGTACTTGTGTCATGTTGAAGGGGTTGTCTGTAAGTCAAACCCCTGGACATTTGCACAACACATTGTCTGCTTCTGCTGCTATGGCATCAGTTTTGACCTGAAGGGAATACTGCACAGAAAACTCCACTGCTTTCGGAGACACTAACTGTAGGGCTGGAAGGCATTTTAGAACATCATTACAGAAACTGAACTTAAAACTAGCAGTGGGAAAAATAAGTTCATTAACTTCTATTGACCCTCAAAGACTTGAGCTGCCACCGGCAACCAAAAGCATCTGTTGATTGTACATTTTAAAAAAAAAAAGTCTAAATGATGAAATAATGATGAATCACATATAAATGGTTAAATGTGAATTAACAAAAAAAATTGGACATGGACAGAAGTGGATACAAATATAGTTCTATGTTTAAAGGTTAAAAACAAGTACAATGAACAGCGCATGATAGACAATAGAAAATAGAAATGCAGAACAAGTCATACTTGTATTTATAATTGTCTAGTGTGTTTAGAAAATTGCTTTGCACAACATGAAATGTCAAATAATGAATGGGTAGTTAAATGATACTTTCATTTTGCATACTTTTTCAAAATCTACAAATCAGTGCCCACTCTATAAAGCCTGAAAAGCTGAAACCAAAATGAAATAAAACTTAAGTAATACTCGTAGAACCTCAAACATACTGTATCTATACTGTTGTCTATGTAGTTGGAATAACTTAGTTTTCAGACACATTCTTCTTATTTATTCCTATTTATACACAGTGATCATCTTTGACTATGTGTCCCAGTTACACTTTATCTATTTCCAATAAATCACATTGCCACAATATTCCAACTGTATGGGTAACAGTGTATGACAAGAAATCAGTCATACACTATGAAGAAATCAGGTTCAGAAATCTAAATTTCACCATCAGGTCTCCATTGTCTGTGCTATCACAGTTGTGTTATATGGTTATTTAACAGAAAAAAAACACCAGCATTAATAGGAGGGTGTTCAGATTGAAGTTGTGATTCTTGTCCATATGGAGCTTTACCTGAAATGTCTCCACAACTATTCATTATACTGTTAGGAAACATAATAGAGACATTATCATTCCACACAATATACAATTTAGTGATTAGAGGTCATAGTTTTCAGTGAACCCATAAAGCATCTTATCATTATCTTAACATCTGGATTAGCAGGACATTCACAGTTCTCCAATGATCTGTCCTAATCGCTAATCCTAATGACATCCAAGTCCAGCCCAGAGTGGATTTTAATCCCTTTGGTGAAATCTTTGCCATTATCAACCATAATTGGCCCAGTGGAACATTTCTTTCATATTCAAGGAAAAAACAGGTATAATTTATTACATGCATCTAGATTCTCAGTCATGTGTCACTAACTCTGAGTCTCTGCTTATTGTTACTGGAACTACTTTTCATTCATACCAACTATCTGCTATCCTCAAGAACATCACAAGCTGCAAACTTCAAGGTACTTTCCAGACAACGTGGGGTCAGAATGTGACAATACATATGAAAAATATCAGGCATTTTCATTTAAAATAAAACAATAGTCCCCCCCCCACCTATACTTTCGAAAATGCTGTCACAAAAAAAAAATAATGATAAAAAAAAATATGACTAACTTACAAAGTAATGCTTTTCATGTGTGCACCTTCAGAACATGGTTCATCTGTTCTGTTGTAATGTATTCTGTCCTACTCCACTGCTACTCACGGAGGGAGAAAAATACAGCAGGGGAGTAAGAGGACACACAGAGAAAGGAAATGGAAAAAATAGAGATTGATGGACAGGAAAAGACTAAAATTTCAGTTGAACCACGACTGAAAATGGAAAGACGACATGGTGGAGAGGGATCTAGAGTAGAGAGTTATACATTTTTATGGCTCCAGAACACATTATCTTTTAATAAGGGCACATACATTCTTCTCTGTGTGATTTAATATGAGAGCGTGGCAGAGCAAACTCCTCTTTTAATATTTATAACACTCTCCTTGTCACATAGCCTTGCGAGTTGGACTTGTTTAATAAATTAAAAGAGTTCAAGGCTTATGTGAGCCACTGCTTGGCTGGACTGGACTAAAAGTGTGCTACTAACTCCTCGTCTGATCTGTTTCACTAGCACCGGCTCCATATGTTGCAACTATGACTGGAAAGTAATACTGGTTGCAGATATGGCTGTGGGGGTTTTAAAGAGAATGTGAAATAGAAATAATAGAATTTACAGCCATTTTATCCAGCCAGACTAAAATACGCAAGGGACGATAGTAACTCGTGTGCCATGTATTATCCCGCTTATTCTACGGGTTATTACAGTTTATTACTGTCACTACTCTAACAGACTAGTGTTGTGAAATAGGCAGGGCAGACAGAAGGGGGGTACAGAGAGTTTTAGGCAGAGAAAAGAGAGAGACGATGTACACAGTCAGGTCGGCGACCGGAGCAGGTGTTGTCCCGTTCTTGCAAATAAATACTGAAAACGAAGCTCACTGAAACCGCTCCTAGTTTTCTAAAAACCAGCATAGAGGATTTAACACCGGGGTAAAATACTTACTTCGGTCCTGGAGATTCTGTAGGAGAGGAGGACGGCAATTTCCCCTGATTTCCTGACTACGGTCAAGATAACATCAGGATAGGTTAACACTAGATAAGCTAGCAGTTACAACGAAGTGAATATTTACTTTAAAAGTGACCGAACTACCTGCGGAGTGATATGGTGCAGTGAATCTGAAGTGACAAAACCTGTTGCCATGGGCAGCGGGCGTTAACGGCGCAGCGGGTGGTTATAAAAAAAAAAAATTAGTCCGCTGACGTCATTCAAAGTGAACGGGACGTTCTAGAGGGCCGTAGAATAAACTCCTATAATATAACCAAAGGGGGGGGGGGTTTAAGTTATAGTGAAAAAAATAAAGCTAAAATACAGGCATATTGGATGCTGTAAAGGTTAAGTCAAACAGAAATGCATACAGAACAGTTCAATATGTGACTGTGACTCTGTGAAAGTGACAAAAAAAAGTAGTTAATAGAAACAAGAGCACACAGGTGTAGAAGTGACATACAAAGGAACATTATTAGTTCAAACATTCCATCAAGGACTCAGCTGGAGAGATATGATGAGCCTACAAGAACGGAGCAATAGATTAATCCCCTGCTTCTTTGAATTAGAAGTCATCACTTCATAGGTACACATACACACTCAACACTGTGAGCTCAGGTTAATTTCTTCACATTAAGTCTTGAATTCCACTTTCCAGCTTGAATACGAATGCGAACAAGAAATCTATTTGAGATCTGAGCAGTGGCGAAGCAGCTGGAGCTGACCACAATACTAATGGTGGATTGATTAGGTCAAGATAAAGCTGTCTATATTTTCTGGTTCTTCAATATCCGTCAAGTCAGAGATCATTTCTTTTAGTTGCCGTCTTGGAATTTACTTGAAGGTAACTTGCAACATACCATTTAATGATCTCACCCACATATTCATGACAATTTTTATTCATCTTTTCTGCCTCAAAGTAGTCTGGAAGTAGATGAATTCAAATGAGCATTGAACAATTTCCAAGATGAAATATTTCCACCTCAAACTGTTATCTTATTAGCAAAGCAACAAATCTCACTAAGTTAAAAGTGCACTCAGCTGGTGAAAACAGTATGTAATACTACACAAGCTCAGTTAGGACAATAGTAGCCTTGAACAAATGGTAAAAAAAAAAAGAATGCGTTGTGAAAAATAGTAATAGAGATAAACACTGACGCTCTCAGCTGGTTTGTCCCACTGTCTTGTCTCATCCTGTCCTATGTTAGATTAAATATTATATGGATATATATATATATTTTTCTCGACAATATCTGTAAACTTGGTTTCCTAATCTTAGTTGTGAATGCATACTTGATGGTTTTAAATGCTCCTGAAATAAAGTGCTGCTTGACTAGTCTATATTGAGATGAAGTTAATATATGGGGCGTCACTGAAATGCACGGGCCTCTACTGAGTTTACCTGATAGAAGAAAATAAGCCTCATGAAATAGTACCTTACATCTGCTCTCGAATGCTCATGACAACCAGAAAATCCTTGTTAAATATGTGGTTATCATATTTTTAAAGACCACAGTCAGTGATCATTATCCGACTAAGTGAATTTAGCATTGGTTGGATTTCATGTTATATCATCCTTTGCACTACTTGGCTCTAACATCGACAGATCTGATGCACCATCCTTATATTAGTATGCTACTTAAAGGGTCTTTATGTGTTATAGGTTATCATGGTGTATATCTGCCTGTTTTCCCCTTAGCATCAAATTAGGGTATATTAAAATTCATCCCCTACAGGTACCCTATCCTCTTTAATAACGTTTCTCTCCATTGTAGCTTGTGAAGCAAGGGTCTCAGTTGCTCAGATCAATAAACCAGCAGCAAGCTTAAGCATGGGTTTATAGAGCTGCAGTGTCCTTGTGTCTCTGGTGAGGGTCAGAGAATCTCTGTGTCTGTGTGAGCAGATCAGGGTGTGAATATATTAAACTGAATTTATAGGAACCCATTTCCACACACACTGGAAAAAGAAGGGATTTTATATAAAGCTGGTCTTTTCAGCATCTGTGTGATACTGACTAAACTGTAACTGAAAAGAAACAAAATGAATAGATATAAATATTTTCAATAACCTATTTCAGACTCAAGGTTGTACATTTCTCAGTGTTTTGAATAAACTGCAAGTAAAGATATGTGAAACATATTAATATTTGAAAACTCTGGATAATAGATGTGAAAATAATAGACGGTTTTACAGTAAATGTTTTCAACTGCACTGAAACACAAGTTAATGTCTAAAGAATGAGTGCTAAAAGATAGAAAGTGAAGAGGAGTGCCTACAGTCCAAACTCATTTGATGAGTCAATTACACACAACTTTTTGGCTGAGACTGGAAATTCACCAATCTGCATCTAATGTTGGCTCTACTGCCAAGATGAAAGAGTCTCTGGAGGCTGAAATAGAAGGCCGACAGACACATTGTGTGAAAACATTTGAATACATGCACCCATGCATGTGAGAAAGACAGGGAGGAGGAGACTATATGACTGGTGTGTGTTTGTGTGAGTGCTTACACACTATTGCTAGCTGGGTCAGAGTGGATTAATTAGATTCTGCAAACAAATTACTTCTGCTAATCATTCAATAAAGCCCACATGTAGACTTAGACACTATCTTGAATATGCAACCCCCTCTTTCTCTTCTCAGAGTGAAAAGAAATTGTGGTCAGCGGGGTAACAGCATGAAGTTATAAGCAAAGGGAGATAATTAATCATATGAATTCATTAAATCACATGCAAGTCAGTCAGTCAAAGTAACTCTCAATCCTAAAATACCCATAGTCTTTAAAAAAATACAATGAAGTACAGCTAAGAAGCACATAGATAATATCAGTGTTGCTCTTGTGGCAACTTAATCATGGTTATATTACATTTCTCAGATATTTTGTGTAACAATGCAATATATGGCCAGAAAGTGAAGACCTACTGTACCTTGTGCATCTAATGCAGACAAAATTAGAACACATGCACAAATAGGGCATCTCTATGGAAAACAAAAACTGTAAAATGACAACTGGAAACTTTGTAAAGAAATGACAATGAGTCTTCCACATGTATGTGTGCATGCATGTGAGTCCTGTGCGTCATTCTACAAGACTGCAAGTGTCCTCCACCATTGTGATTAAATGAATGGAAGGGCTATTGCATGTAATTCATAACACTAGCCTCAGGTTTTAATGATTTCTCTTGTTCGGTTCTACTTTACTATACCAAATTGTTGCTATAATTCTTCCCCAAAGCACGTTAATGTGACAGGTCATCAATAAACTCGCCCAGCAATAAGTGGAAAGACCTTTGCATTATGTTTTAATTTCTCCTGTGCTCCTTAGCTTTATGGTGTAAAGAGTGGAGAGTTGAGGGTGTGGGGAATAAAGAGAAGATGGTTGGTGCTGCTCAATATTTAACCATTTCCCCCTCAGGGAGGCTGTAACCGGAACTTAGCCTTTCCGGTTAAAACACATTCACTAACCACTTGTCCTCCAGAAAATATGTCTTTTGCACACCAGATGGCTCAACCTGTGCCCTCTGTTTTAAAACAAGATCAATAGCAATGGAATAAAGCATTTAAGAATCCCTCCAAGGAATGAAAATTGTCCCTACACTTATTGAGTTTTTACAAAAGGGCTATTCCCACTAGGTGAATGTGGGGTTAAAGACATAAACTATTAGTATCTGTGGAGTGCATTACATTATGTAGCGCTAATGTGCTTTTTAATTCGTGAATACTTTGCTGCAATAAAAGTGGAACATTAAATCTTTCCACTTATTTTCAAGCCTGAATGCCGTAGATTGAGTTTCGCAGGCGCTACAACATGTTCTTTTTTCAAAAAACTAATTTCAACTATATTTTAAACTTTTAATATGCATGTCAGTTGTCTTCAAATTAATTTCCAAACAGTTATTGTTCTTGCTATTGTTTCTTATCATTTACCACATGCACGTCATAATAATCAAGAAAAAAAACACTTTCATCCTTTTGAATACCTCATTAGTTAGAGCACATTTCTAAATGAGACAAATGAACAGCTTAAAGCAATGTTCTACTTTGCTAATGGATATGTTCACCTGTTGGGATTTACTGCCAATAAGGATGTGTTTCTGTGCTTGTACCACTTCTAACTCCTAAAAGATCTTAATATTTAATCCACCAGAAAACACAAATGGTATCATGTGCTGTCTGCAACATAAATTAAATTTTCAGACCAGTGTTAGATCATATCATTACTATTGCATGAAGGAGAGAGCTACATTCAGATTGGCTGGTAGAAAACTATGAGGTGAAGGGGTGGTGAATAAACATGGATCAAGTGGGTCAGATTTCATAGACTGGGTAAAAATAATCAAAATTTTTTTTACTATTCATATGCATTTGCTCATTTGCTCACTTGAAACTAGACTAACATTTAGACCTTGACAAATCCTGGGCTTTGGATTTTGCATCGTCTCAGAGTGTGACTTTGATGAACGAAGGAAGATCTTCTGTAGGTTTAGGGAACTAATCATAAAAAAGTCATATTTCAACAACAATCATCATAGATTGTGATTGTAACCTCCTCTAACAGTGGCAGCAGCAGGATAATTTTATATCTTTGAAGCCATTTGATTAAGATTCTCAAGGTTGTTGGTGCATTTTTTTAACTTTTATCTTATGCTTCTCTCAAGGAAGGACTAATGGCACTAAGAGAAGAGAACTTTCACTGTGTGAGGGAATAGATGGGCATTATTTGATTTAATTTTTTTTCTATCTTTTCTGTAGACAGAGATGCTGGGCATGAATAATTGCTGTCTTCTCGGTGGTGGGCCCTTTTTCTGCAGCAGTACGAGGGTACAGGGGCTTGGGTTGGCCACAAGAATGCTGATTATGAGAAGTGAATAGTAAATATTTTAAACACCAAAGAAACCCTTGTGCATGATTCAACCTTTCAGCTTCACAAGGTCAAAGCTAATTTGCAAGCCATGAAAAAGCATTTGGCAGATTTTAGAGAACGCAGTGGTAGTGGGTGAAGGGAATGTGAATGTGTGTGTGTGTGTGTGTGTGTGTGTCTGAGGAGGGTGGGGGTCTGGTGACATTGTATAGACCTCTGATACTTAGTGAAAGAGTTATTATAGCCATTAAGGCTGCCGAGGCTTTGGAAGAGATGTGTGTGTTGGGCATACCTGCCAACACCTCATTAATAAAGTGAATCGCAGACTGCAGTTATGCTTCGGTCCTGGCATTATACAGCAGCCATGAAAAACAGCCCAAACCCATGCATACCTGTACACTGGCTGCCATCCAAAGGTCAAGAGCAGTTCAAATTGAAGTCATGGGTTACTGTCATATTTACAGTTCTCATTAGAGGCATTCAGGCTATCAGACAAAAAATATATAGTCAGTGAAAAAAGTGCAGGGTGTAGTTTTCTGTTCTGTTTTCTGTACTTAGTACCTACCTAATACTTGGATTATATCCTAAATTAAAATCAGTTTTTGGATTATTTTAGACAAGTTAAAAAACACAGGAACTCACACCTAATGGTACATCTGTATTAAGAGAAGAAATCATTTAGACTGGTTTAAAATACCCTAATATTGTATCACAGGTACTAAATGTTATGTCATCCAGGAATAGAACTGCACTCAACCGCAGCCCAAAGCCTAATTTAACAGTGTTTAATAACTAACAGATCCAAGGCCAGGTTTATTACCATGACATTAAATGAAAATGTTGGTATTAATTTTTGTTACAATTCGGATTAAATTCATCCCAATTAGCATGAAGGTTAATTAATATCAAGATTGATTAAATTTATGTTGCTCTGAAATCCTACTTTGCCTCCGGGCTCCATTTCAGCCTCATTGTCGTTGCTCGTCCAATGGATTTTACAGGGTTTTTTTTTTTTTTTTTTATCCTTTTATTGGGCAACTGACTGCTTTTGGTAATTTACACAAACATTAAATATGGGGCCAATAATGTTCCTCAGTGAGGTCAAGAAGTATGCTGGTTTTCATAATCAGTCCCTGCAGGATTTGGTGGGCCTTTTTTGAGATTGTTGCATCCTAAAATGTCTAATGTTGCATAAGCTTTTCCAAAAAATTGTGCTGAAAGTTGCAGTGCTTTTTAGGCTTTTGTTGCGGAAGGAAGTGAAAGTTGCGATAAATAGCTGCAATTTTCCCTTTTTGTAATCAAAATTAAATACCATTTCAAATATTTACTTACTGGAAAATTAATTCAAAGTAATTGTGATATGGTCCTCAAAAGTACCTTTTACTGAGATGGAAAATAAATAATTATGAGGATTACAAAAATGCAACAAAATATGTTTTTTTTCCAAATGTACCTGTTGGTTTAAAGGTTAAATCTCACAACACTACATGAAGTTATAAAATATAATAAAAATGTCTCAGCCAGTCAAAAAAAAATCTAACTTTATTACTAGTACTGTGTACTGTGTCATAGAGGCAGAAACTGAGATATTAAGACAACCTTTCAAATATGGCAAATAAAATATTACCTGGATGCAGCAAAAAAAGTACTGTTCCAAATGTACCTGTTGGTACTAGTGCATCATTTTTGTCATCAAATGTGAACTGCTGGCCACACACATGTTACATACATGTGTTACGTACTATAAGGTAAACAGGAAAAGGTGGAAGAAGCAGCTCAAGACCTAATGATAGTTGTTTTACTGCATGTGTTTACTCTTTAGTAAGTGCTACTTGGTGGTTATATCCCAAGACAAGGGAGACTGTTGTCAGGCCAACCGACCAGGAGGTAGATGACGATGTCCAATAACACACTAAGGTAGAAATTTTGAATTTCAGAGTATTTCAAACAGTGTCTATGAAGGGTTAGGAGCAACAACACTAGAACCTCACTCTTGACATTGATAAAGTGCTTATATCATAAGGGCTGTATTTTGGTTGAGGGTTTAACATGGAGAGCCTGTGTGATTTAGGATGCAGATCAGAATAATAGTTGGAAAACAAATTTACTCCCATCTTTTGTTGCAGTATCATTGAGATGTATGATTTTTTTTGTCATTATTTATCACCTCTTACATTTTATTATATCATATATTTTTTGTGCTATTAAATATAGGCATCATTGTACTGACATTGTTTGGTAGAGTTTACCGTTCACATATGGCATCCAAAAAAATCTGCACAAGCAGAAAATATGCAGAATGTAATAAACATCAGCCCTACAAGAGTGGTATGAATTTACTTGGAATACAAACATCCGCGACTATTCACTACAGAGTTCCTTTTATTGTGTAGTGGAAAAATAATACAATGTTTTGTCACTGAGGTAAGAACTGACTGGTACTGATAAATGTGTCTGCAAACCAATTCAACCCATTTTTTTCCCCTGCTCCTTTTGCTGGAAGATAATTTATACATTTTAACTTTTTGGCTTAGGAAGAATGGGTTGAACAGAAACATCCATAGTGAGCTCAAGACCTGCAGGCAGTGGGTTCTTATTGCATTCTGGGAGAACCGACCCTCCAACTTGTCATCAGGGTAAAACTTTTATTATCCTTACCGGTGGATGACATCTGTTGCCTGCAGTGTTGTGTAAACATGCAATTGATAGCATCTTTTCTTTTTTATTTGATACAGTTTCTTCTATCAGTAGATCAGACCCTCCAGGATTTTGTGATTTTGTGATT
The DNA here is from genome assembly GCA_020466265.1 of Siphamia tubifer. Classification (NCBI taxonomy): domain Eukaryota; kingdom Metazoa; phylum Chordata; class Actinopteri; order Kurtiformes; family Apogonidae; genus Siphamia; species Siphamia tubifer. The sequence goes on from CM035796.1 coordinate 21,615,010, forward strand.
TGCAAATTCAGTCAATTCCTATGAATTCAGCGCGATGTTGGAATTTTAACCAATCACTGTGACTTTCCCGGAAAATGTGACCAATCATTAGCGACGTCTTGAGCTGCACCTTCCGCCTTTTCCTGTTTACCTTACAGTATGAAGCAACATGTGTGCGGGCACCAGTTCACATTTGATGACTAAAATGATGCACTAATACCAACAGGTGCATTTGGAAGAGTCCTTTTTTTGCTGCATTTTTTTCATCAAGGTAATATTTTATTTGCCATATTTGAAAGGTTGTTTTAATATCTCAGTGTCTTTGTTCTATTTTTGTCAGAAACTGCATTTACTACACAGTACACAGTACGAGTAATTATGTTTTTTTTTGACTGGTTGAGAGATTTATATTATGTTTTCCTGTATAACTTCATGTAGTGTAGTGAGGTCATATGAACTTTAACCTTTGAATCAACAGGTGCATTTGGGAAAAAAAATAGATATTTTGTTGTATTTGTAATCCTCATAATCATTTATTTGCCATCTTGGGAAGGTAGTTTCTAGGACCATATCACAATGACTTAATTAATTTTCCAGTAACTAAATATTTGAAATATTTTTGATTTTGATTACATTTATTTATTGCAACTTTCACTTCCTCCCGCAACAAAAGCCTAAAAAGCATCACAACTTTCATTGCAATTTTTCGGAAAAGCTCATGCAACATCAGACATTTTAGGACGTGACAATCTCAAAAAAGGCCTGCAAAATCCTGGAGGGACTAGTAGATGATTTACATCGATAAAATGTAAAAAGACATCTGTTTGTGTTTTTGCAGAGGTATCTGTCATATTGAGTGTCACCATTAAATCACAAGTGAACTCCAAAGTAAATTAAAAAAATATATTAACTCTAATATAATGACTAATTCACCAAAACATTTTAAATACAGTTCTTCTTGTCATCCAGATATGATTTATTTCTTTCAAGTCATGTTTGTACTCATTATTCAAATGCTCTAAATTGGTAAAGGAACTTGTATTATTTACCACCATTAGTTTCCAGAGCTTTTAATCACTGTTAGTCGTAGGAAGACAGCAGTGATTTACCTAATTAATTTGTTTGTATTAAAAAGCAAGAGTGGGAAGATAACAGTTGAGTAAAAGACAATCAGGTATATGCCATTCTAATATTCAGCATATGGACTTTAGTCCTAAACCTAAGGTGTATTTCCCCTTACACAGGAAGACAACTTTATTAAAAAGACAAAACGTCATGAGGCTGGTACAGCTCCACAGTTGTTTGCTTTCATCTAGAGCCTGTGAAAAGACCTGGTAATAAATCAAGTAGACACATGAAAGCAGATAGTGTAGTATCCTGTGACTGGGAGATGCAGTGAGGGAGTCTGATATTTAGATTCCCTGAAGATACACTGAAGAGCTCAGCTCCTTTTGTGTCTCTACACTACACAAACAGACATCAGAGAAGAACTGAGACGTGCTGATGAAGAATATCCAACAATGTGCGGAAGCCTGTTATCTAACCGAGTCTTCAGAGAGATGTAAGGGTAAGAGGGAAGAAGCGGGTGAGGAAAAATTAAAAAAAAAAAGAACATGGAGAGAAAGCAAAGTAGCAGCGGAGAGTAAGAGAGTCAAGACTCCTGAAGGGCTTTAAAGATGGTAATTTCGAGAAAGAACCAGTGATGAGAGGAAATTATTCTGGGTGAATAGGACTAAAGAGCACACAAAAGTTGAGAGCAATTGAGGAATGGGAGGACAAATGCACAAAAAAGACTAAGAGGACAGCGGCTGAACTCCAAATCAGAGGAGACTGAACAACAATAAGACAGAGCTTTAGAAAGGTTCACAAAACTGCAATTTAAGACAAATGACAGGGTTGTATTTTAAAGCGTTTAAATAAATATAACTTTACTATATGTGATTGTTTGTTACTTTTGATACTATACGTACAATTGCTCTTGTTGTAAATAATAGTCAGTTTTGTCATTTATCTGAAAATACCACAACAAAGATGATACAAGAGATGTTACATGCAGTTAGTTTTAACTTAACATGTCACTCAGCCATATAGACTGATGTTTCATTCTACTGCAGAACACAGGGCACCATATCAGCATTACTATATTCTAGCATTTTGCAAAGAAATGGAATTGCAACATCAACTGAATTTCAAACATAAAATTTAGTTTGAACTTCTAATACCTGTAGGTTTTTGCCTATTTTTGCACAATCAAACATAAAGGGTTGAAAAAACAAGTGTCAAGCTATTAACAAATGATCCAGCAGCATGTCACATAATTGACAAAGAAACGCCTCATAAAGAAAACAATAAGACCTAGAGCACAGGTGTCAAACATCCGGCCCAGGGGCCAAAAGTGGCCCGCCAAAGGGTTCAATCTGGCCCCTGGGATGAATTTGTGAAATGCAAAAAATTACACTGAAGCTATTAACAGTCAAAGAAGTTAAAATCAGTTTCGGTCATTTATATCAAAAGTGGTAAAATACATTCATGATAAGCTAGAAATAATGGAAACCAACCTAAAACTAATTACATTTTTGTTTTAGTGTAAAAAAAAAAAGTTCAAAAAAGCCTTTTACAAAAAGAAAATGGGAATAACTTGAAATGTGTGTGGAATTTTATCAATATTTAGCCTGCTACTAAATATTAATATATTTGTTGATGTACTGTGATCTGTAAGTTTTGATGCAGATGTATAAATGATAAACTAAAGCATAATATTGTCAACATTGACCTTATTTTTTTTAATAATTTACAGGTTGTTCATATTTGTTCATGTTATGTTCAAGTACAGTTTATAGATGTAAACATTTTAATTGCATAATTTAGCTTTTTTTCCCACTCAAACACAGAGAAAACCTTAGCATTGTCATTATTTTATACATTTGTATCCTATTATTTATATTATTTTAGTGATACAGCCCACCTTATATCATAATACAGTAGGCTGCATGTGGTGCATGAATTAAAATGAGTTTGACACCCCTGACTTAGACCTAGTCATATCAACACTGTGACTTGCTCACTTTTTTCATGATCAAATGGGTGCCACAAAAACTCAGCAAAAACACAGATAAAGATTGAAACATTACAATTTGTGCTTGTTTTTGTTGTTTCTCTGCAGCCACATTTGTCCATCATCATAACAGCAATAATGTAATGTGTCACTGAGTGCACCTGAGGTTTGACAGAAACATTCATACTGATGTTCTGTTTGGTACAGTACACAGATCTGAATCCTAGAAGAAGGTTCTGCTGATAAGTCAGGATCTGATGGTCAGTAATGTATGTTCTGTAGCTGTTACACTCTGGGATTGTAGAATATATAATACGTAATAAAACAGTATAAACATAAGTGCTTCTTATATTTAAATACCTGGAACTAATAGATAATTACTGTACCACACTGATCTGATCCCTGACTGAATATTTCATTCTTGATAACATCAAACATTAATTCAATGTCATTCAAGCCTTACAAACTCAAACATTTGAAGAAACACAGAGGTCTATAGAGGAGCAGTAAATCAGCACTGTGTTTACTCTTTCAGCATGTAGCACTTGGACCAGCTGAACTATATACAACAGGACTTATCTGAATACAAAGGGCTGAGTTTGACTTCCATGTAGATATTCCTCCATTTACATCCATAAAAATGACACTGGTGTAACATTAGTTGGGTTTATATTACCCTCAGAAATGTAAATTGCACAATAGAGAACTGGTAATGGAAACATAGAAATGTTACATAAACTGCCAAAGATTGCAGGAAAAAAAAAAAAGTACTCTCAAGGCTCTTTTACAGACATTTTGATATAGAAGTGAAGTATAACTCAAAACTGTAATGGAAACACATTTTGCACATTTTCACTAGTCCCAGGCATGACACATTCAGTACCATGAGACGTTCAATAACATAACAGTTCATTAAATGTTGCCCGGGTCATTCGTAAATTCTCACTGGTGAATTCTATACAATTCTCTCCTAGAAATCCATTATGTATGGCTGCTGTCATATATGAGGACTTTGCCTTGGAATGATCAGGTGTGCTTACAGAGTGAAATTGTGAGGCACGCATGGTACCAACCCCACCCCCACCCCCCTCTCTCTCTGTAAGAACTATTACATATCACGAGATGGGTAGATGGGACTCTACTAGAATCACACATCAGAAGCCAAACACTCTACACCTACAAGTACTTTGTCAAAATTGTACAAATATTGCTTTCATTTTGGAGTAAAACTGATGGAAACCCAACTACTGATGCCATTTCTTTAGCAGCACAACTTGCAGTAAATTCAATCTATTTTAGATGTTTTTTACATTACTATTTTTGCATCAGGCATTAGTTTTGCCTGCAAAACCTGCATGATTACCTACAATACCTGGCCAAAAGTGATTTTACAAGTTCATACAGTAAACCTTATGTAGACAACGAGGCAAAAACAATGTGGTACCATTTAAATTGCAAGACCACAATATTAAAATCAGCCTATTTGCTTAAAAAGTAATAAAAAAGTAAACAGTTGTTATTATATAATATTAAAAAAATGTGTAACATGCAGCTATGTCTCAACTGAACAGGTCGTCCAATGACTGAAGGGTTGGAGGTTCAAATCCAGGCTTTTACTAGCCACATGTCAAATTGTCCAGAAAAGACACTGAACCCTCAATTTCTCCCAGTAGGACCTGGGGGTTTTGTAAAGCACTCGAAGGTGTAAAAACTACACTATGTAAGTGCAGTCTATGCACCATTAAATCCAATGTTAAATATACCCCTACACAGTAAATTTTGCAGTGTTAAATCAACACTTAGAGAGTTTATTTAACTTCTTCTAGAGTGTATTTGGTCCCATTGTCTCCAAATTAACACTGCAAAATCTACAGTGTAGGCTGGAATGTAACACATGTTTAAAATGTTAAATCTATATGTTATTTATTTATGGTGGCTGAGCGGTTAGCGCTCTGGCCTCACAGCAAGAAGACCCGGGTTTGATTCCTGGACCGTGCAGGCCTTTCTGTGTGGAGTTTGCATGTTTCTCTCCCCGTGTCTGGATGGGTTTCCCCTTGGTGATCCGGTTTCCCCCATCACCCAAAATCATGTTTGTTAGGGTCAAATCCTCCACCCAGGTGATTCTGACCATTAGCCTGGCTCTACAGCAGGACATGGCTGCCCACTGCTCCTTACACATGCCCCAATGACATCAAGGATGGGTTAAATGCAGAGGACAAACTTCATTGTATAGTGTATAATGACAAATAAAGTACTTTTACCTTACCTTATGTTACTCTCTAAATATGTTTACAGTTTGTTGTGTTTTTTACAGTATTGTTCTGGTTACCACTGCTGCCAGTTTTGTTTTTTTTTCCCCCATAAAAACAACATGACTTGCACAGATGACCTGACACTGTTTCAAGTTGTTGCAGAAAAGAAAAGTCACTTTACTCAGTTTCTTTGTCAAAGCACAAAGTGTAATAATAGAGTCATAACTGAGCAAATCTGAACAGCGTTCAACAATTAAAGCTGTCAATCATGTATTTAAACCCCCTACCTGTGATTAGCCAAAGACTTCATCATGGCTCAGCTAGAGTACACCAAATTGTTTCCTGTTTCCTCTCAGAAAGGTAATTATATACTGTATTGTTGTTGTTGTTGTTTTATTTTGACACCAGAGGAAAAAAAATAAATGAAGAATCAATCACTGCAGCAGTGAAGGTGGTTATATCACTATTTATGATTGTAAGGAGGAAAAACTGTTTGACATATGTAACTAAATGACTACATACTGTGTGCTCTGAACATTTTTATTATGTTAAATCTAAAAAAAAAAAAAAGTCTTCTAAAGTTTGAATTCTTCCAGGTTTAATGCAGTATTAGGAGTCATGATGAGGTGCCTCCAGTGGCCAGACATTTTCAGTTGGACATGACATTTGCTTCTTTGAGGTTTCGTGGGCATAGAGGTACTGAAGTCTTTGAAATGTCAAGGGGCCAGTGGATAGAGTATTTGAACAGCTAGACACTCTTTAAATACAGTGATTTGAGGTTTCTCAGAGACATGAAACAAATGTGAATAATTCCATTAAGCAAGAGTACAAAGTAACTTCATTACAAAGATGGAGTTCCAGTCGACATGATTGCTTCATTCATTAAAAACAAGTCAGTAGACCGAAATGAAACAGATGCATTGACACTTTAGACAGTGGAGTTCCTCAGTTAGAAGTAATAAGACAGAAAAGTTATGAAAGTAAAGGTGAAATGAGAATAAACAGGTGCATGCAGAGGGGGTTGTGGCGATGTGTGGGATGGTACTGTACCTCCGTTGCCAGTGACTGTGGGGTCTGAGGCGTGGGTGCCTAATAGTGCAGTAGAGTCTGGAGGAATGTGATGTAGGGGGGCAGTGGTGGATGGAGGTGGGGTAGTGGGTGCGTCTGGTGGAGGGGAGACAAACACACATGTACACAGAAAGAAAAAAAAAAGAAAAAATAGTAATAACAACAACAGTAACAACACAAACAGAATTCACATAGGTGCAGTTAGGTAACAAAATGATATAAACTGGTCAAAAATGATAAAGATTACTTAGTACGTGCAAATTAAAAAGGGCAAATGAACATAATTAAAAGCACAAACATAAAATTGTTAAGAACATGAACCTAATTCACACATGAATTACTGTAGATGCAAACTAAAGTGCCACAACATACCTGAACTCAAATGTCACACATTACTTTTTAGTTTCTTTTGATATTTACAGAGCATGGAAGTCCCACACCTTCCTGTTGTGTCGCATGAGATCTTATTTCAGGAAAAAAAAAAGAAAAAGTATTGCACTCACTGGTGAGACACAAGTGCATTTTTTGACCTAGTACACAGACAACCTTTGAACGACCCTGTATATATGTAACTCATATGCTCAGCACTCTCTGTTTTTATTTCCCCTTCTTCCAGTATGTCTTTTTTTTCCCCTCATAGATTCTACTTTTACTCACAGGCTACTGCTGCTGTCAACATGAATGGATAAAAGACATTCCAACAGATATTCTGGACCTCCAGGATTGTAAAACTTTATCATATCTAAGCCTAGTGGTAATTGTAAGACAGCTTTTCCCCTTATTTTGAACCATTCCTTGTAGGACCTTTGTATTGCATTCTGCCAAGTTAACATCTGCCCTCAAACCTTTTATTAATCATCATAAGACAATGAGCTTCTTCATTGTATCTTGTCTGGATTCTACCATTAATGGTAACACTTTACTTGGCGGGTGAGTTCATAACACATTCATAGCAGCTTTCATAAACTGCACATAAAGCATTCATGACTGTTTCATGAGAGATTCATACCAAACCTTTCATGAATGTGGAAGACAGAACGACGACAAATTTTTAAAATAAAAGTCCAACAATGGCAAAGTATGCTTCAGTGCTGTCATCTTTCAAAAGTGTAAAATTTACAATGTTACGATCCTCTTTGAACTATCTCAGTGTTGAAATTGCGTCGGATGTCCTGAGGTGAAATATGTTGAGGTGTGATGAGAAACAGAGTGATATTCAGGGATTTTTCTAATCAATTGACAAATGCCATATGAGTAACTAGTGTCACAGGACGAAATTATTTATTTCTCACTATTGACCAGTGTTTCTATTTTTTTTTATGGAAGAGAAACAGAGGAAGGGACAGGACTTTCATAGAACACCCTTGTATGTTTTTTTTTTCTGGAGCAGATTATTAAGTGATTTTCTAACATCGTAAATGAAAAAGTAACTGTGATAAACCATGTTATATTACTAATTCATGATATTTTTTACATTAAATAGTCAGGCATTCCATGTTTTTGTGTGTAGAAATACATTCGAGACCTAGACTTACAGTTTTATTTTGTTCTATCTTTGAATGTCTGCAGCAGGAGGACAGGATTAACACTGATTCTGCTCATGTTGGCTGCTCTCTGTGAGGCTTCAGGTAGATCATGCACAGTAAATATGCCAGTGCTAATTTGAACACCCATGGTGTTCAATTAAACACCCATAAAGTGTCTATATGTGTCCACATAAAATTAACACTTTTGAAAGTGTTAAAACTGTAACACTCAGTTTTTGTTGATTTAATACAATTTGTTGCTAAAACTAGAAACCAATAACCACTCAACGGGTTACCATGGTGATAGTCATGGTAAGTAAAGTAAATGGTAAGCCACATGACCAAGAGGGAGTAGAGAGTATGTTTGTAGACAATACGTTGTTCTGAGTAAACAGAAGGATAGCAGGCTGTAAACTACGGCTATGCAGAGTGATGATGTAACCACCCCAGGACCTATTTTGCAAAAGTATTGCATCATCTCAGATTTGTTTAACACCAATATTAACAACACCCTGATTTAAGAGCATTAATTTAACAACAGCACCATCAATGTGGTGTTAATACAACACCAACACTCTTTTTAACACTGACATTCCAGCACACACAGCAAATATTGGAGTGTTAAATATTCTGTATATTTGCTGTGTGTGCTGGAAAGTTGGATTTCACCAGATGAACTTTGAATTAGACAAGTGATCCATGTCATCTAACCACATTTGATGAGATGATCCAAGATGATGGAATGATATTTTTTGACTCCTTACTAGAACATGTTGGTGAAAGAGCTTGATGTGAGCGAATGTTTCTTACTGTCATATGTTAAAACAACAAGAAAAACAGGCCTGAAACACTGTGACAAAGTTAATGAGGTTACACCATCACCTTGGCTTTTATGTTTATGTCACTTTTCTTTTTTACAGTGAGCTAGAGGATTTTAATTGGCTGTGGTACTCTTTCTCAGGGCCAACTGTCCTGCATGTCTCTGTGACATTTCAGCCTTCGCGTGAATCACTAAGCAGCATGTCTTGAGGAAAGAGGCAGAAGGAGAGGATGTCTCTTCGTTGGAGGGGAACCATTAAAAAGGTATTTTCCAAGAATTATGGAAGCAATTGTGAAAGGCTAAAAGGTGTGCTAATCACTAATGAAGGGTAGGAATAGACTGGGTGCCATTTGAAAAGAACAAGTAATGAATCTGGTTAAGACTCTTTGCCCCTTTCATACCCAATTGCCTTTTTTGTACTCCCAGAATTTATTAGTTTAATAGCATCACTGTCATTAAGTGCATTGGTTATTCTTGTTGTTACACTGGCTGGCATTTGAAGGAATTGTTAGATGCATACAGACATGATCTGAGGGAATGGTGCACAAATTAAACTTACCTTAGACCATGTATTGGGAATGGGTCTGTAAAGTGTAAAACGAGTAAATGGGTGCTTCTATGAAACTGGGTACATTTTGGTACCAGTTTGCTTTTTTGGTTGCCTTCACACCAACAGTACTTAGTGCGCACCAAATGTTCCATTCAAATCACAAGGTTGTTTTCATTGGTGTGAAAGTACCTCAGATCTGCACTAAATCAAGCAGACTGGGGTCTCCAAAAAGAGGTGGTCTTAGGCTGCTTGACTCGGCACTAAATACCAAACTCTGGTGGGATACCTCTGGTGTGAATGTGAACTAGGGTCCAAACCATTGACAGTATGTCCACACAAACTATTCGACATGCATCATGGGTGGGAATACTAATTATTATTTACTGTGCTATTATTATTGTACTTTTTTGTTGCAGTAATGAAAGGATCTGACAGACTGATAGATTTTGTAGAATGATGGGATGGAGAATCTAAATATTTAACTCGGTATCTGTCAAGTTTTTGCTTCTTTATCAGATTCAAAGTGACTTTTACTTACTTCAAAACCAATTTTAAAAATATCTTATTTTCTCAAATCCTAAATCTTGTTATGAAATATTTATCAGATTGTTCATTTAATTATATTTGACATACTTTCAAAAGGTGAATGAGTATCTTTACATTTTCTTTTCACAGTATGGTGAAAAAAAAACCCAGCTATATATTCTGGGGCTAGGACATGGCTCAGTTGGTAGAGTGGGTCATACAATAACTGAAGGGTTGGTGGTTTGAATCCTGTTTGAATCCGGCCAAAAAAGTGCTATATAATCCAATCCATTATTATTCACATTCTGATTACAATATTATTTTTAAATAGCCATTTTCACTACTCTGCACAGCAAAAGCTAATCTATATATTTTATTGAATTATACTAAAAAGGCAATTTTATTATTTCGGAAGTCTCATCTTGACCTATTTAAGCTTTATTTAGTTCATAGCTTTAATTAATTTTAAACTAACCCCATAAAACACATCTTTCACATCTTTGTTTAATGGAGCTTTTGTTAATGGCTATTAATGGCTGCAATAATAGGACTACATTGAAGCACTGACCTACACTATATGTCCAAACTGACATATTTCATAGCTAACAGGTGGCTGGGCCACAAAATGATAATGACAATTGTCAATTTAATGTTTCCAATATCGTTGTCATTATTAATTCATTCATTATTAGTCCTCTTCATGCGACATTGCACATATGTGACCCTCCAGCACAAAACCAGTCACTTGGTCCACACACATTTAATAAATTAAGATTTTATATAGATCTGAAAGCTTATTAGTGTGTGACACTAATTCAACCAACCAGAGGCCCTAAGAACAAGGGATTTCGTTTATTTGAGAAAACATGATGGGGAAATACCTAATGCGAGTGTAAAGGAAAGCTGTGTTTTGAGCCAATTTTTCTTTGTTTTAGACGTAATTAGTGTCAGAGTCAGTTGTTGCCCTTCCTAAAAGGCATGATTTGAGGAACATATGGTTGGAATTTCACAAAAAGTCATAACCCAAACCCATAAAACATATTTGAGGCTAGAAATACTGCTGTGAGACTGAACCACTGCTTTTGTGCTGGAGGGTCACATATGGCTTTAACCAAAAAGCTTCAATGTTGTCTGTCTAGTGCCCAGCATCCTATCTCTCCCCAGGTTTAGCCATCATCAATACATTTATTTACATTTATACATACACATGTTTAGCTCACATTTAGGAATGCTTTTTGAATTAATTATTATAATTGTCCTATAAATTTTTGATATATTTGCAACATTGGCTCTGAAGAAGAAAAATTTACCTTTCCCTTAAAGAAATACTGATTTGACTTTGATAATTATTTATCACAGCTGATAAGGAGATATTTTTCTCATGATAGCATTTTGTCTTTTCAACAATTTACCATGGTAAAGTGTATGTTGCAGTGGACTTCCATTCTCATTTCAGAGGATTTCATGTATTCCTTTGGCCTTGCTTATGACCAGCAGCAGCCACTTCATGAACTATTGATAATAACCTTCGTTGCATCCTTCAGAAGCTCCACATCTGGTTATTACTGTACACCCACCAAGGACAGTCAAGAGCATATTAGAAATGTCTCTCTTTCTGGCCAAACATAGCTTTCAGCACCTGCACAGATTATTTTCTCATTTTTTCATCAGATCAGGTCTGCTTTTAAATAAAAGAGTGGCACATCCCACATGCATGCAAAAATAATAATGTGATATTTTATTGATCCACTTAGGGAAATTCGCTTTTGCTTCTAGATGGTTTCTCTGGCCAGAAGCTGAATGTTTTTTGGCTCTCATCACAGACTAACTTCCTAAAACAGAAGAGAAATAGATGCCACCCTGCTTTGCTCTTTTTTTAAGCATTATTACTTAATGCCAAGAGACAAATAGCAGTGGAGAAATGGAAAAGAGGAAGAACTATCCGTTTTCCCTGACACTGAGCCCCTTTATCCTCCACCTCCTCTGGCGTTACTAGGAATTACTTATCCTTCCTGGTGATATTCCTGACAACGCAGCACTAAATTCTGCCTCCTTCACACATTTCCCTCCTTGTGTGTGTGTGTGAGTGTGTATGTGTGCAGGATCTGGGGCACAGGTTTATTTAAGGAAAGGCGTTGGTGGCATTTGTGCCACCTGAGGCCCTTATTCTCCCTCTGAGAGATGGTACCGCTAATCACTCATAGCACTGATACAGTATGCAGATCAGGAGGTAGTATAATCCTGGGTTTTCAGTGGAGTTTGTACTTGTGCCTCTAAGGTACTTATTTTGGGCTGCTTATGTGCTCTATTCAAAGATCAAATGCACCATTATTTGAGTCCAAGGCATGTTATGGCAGCCTTTAAGTTTTTTGTAGGTCTTTCATCTATCAGTAATGTCATGTGAAGAACTCTGACTACTTCTCTCCTACTTTTGTGCTTAACACATAGTTACCCATACATCACACTCGTCTTTGAACTCACCATAGACGTAAAGCACATATTCATCACTGCTTGTCCCTAGGTGGTTGCTGGCTTCACAGCGGTAGGTGCCATTGTCTGTCTTGTTGAGTGAAGTGAAGGTGAGTTCCCTCCCGTCAACAATCATCCTGTCCAGGTCAGGAAGTTCACCTCCGTCCTTTGTCCACATCACAGGATCTGGCCTAAGACATGACAGGAGGAAAAAGAGGACAACAGTGTGAATGCTTACAGTTGATCTCCACACAAGACTGAGGCATTATAAGTACATTAGATTTTTACCTCTGCTAAGGAGGATGTTTTTGTCAGTGTTTATCTGTTTGTCTGCCTGATTGTTAGCAAGATAACAAAAAAATATTGACATATTCTGATGACATTTTCCCGAAATGTGGGTATTGGCACAAGGAACAAATGAATACATTTGGGTGGTGATTGGTGGGGGCACATGTCTTTCATTTCGTAGGTCGGGGCAGGCTGCTGCTCACAAAAGTGAAAGTGAAAGCTATTGTTCATCTATGTCTGTCTTTTGGGGGGGGGTGTTCAAGATAAAGTACTTTATTTGTCATAATACACTGTATACAATGAAATTTGTCCTCTGCATTTAACCCACCCTTGATGACACTGGGGGACCTGTAAGGAGCAGTGGGCAGCCATGGGCGGTACCTGGGGACCTCCAGCTGTAGAGCCAGACAGAATCATGTGACTGGAGGATTTTAATCTAACAAACATGTTTTTGGGTGATGGGGGAAACCGGAGCACGCGGAGGAAACCCATACAGACACGAGGAGAGAAACATGCAAACTCCACACAGAAAGGGCTGCGTGGTCTGGGAATCAAACCCGAGTCTTCTGCTGTGAGACAAGAACGCAAACCGCTCAGCCACCATGCTGGGTTTGATCTGCCTTGGTAGAGGTTTGTGCTTTTCTAATTTGTATGAAATGTATGGTGTGGCAGCAAGGATTCTGACAATGATTTTAGGACAGCATCACAGCTAAACCTTACCAGTGGAAAGACATCCAAAATCAAAAAGATTTTGGACAATTCTATGCTTCCAACTTTGTGGGAACAGTTTGGGGATGATCCCTTCTTGTTCCAACATGACTGTGCACCAGTGCACAAATAAGGTCCATAAAGATGTGGATGACAGAGTTTCAGTTGGATGAACTTGACTGGTCTGAACAGAATCCTGATCTCAAACCCATAGAACAGTTTTGGGATGAATTAGAGCGCAGGCTGAGAGCCGACCTTCTGTCCAACATCAGTGTATGCTTTCACAAACGCTTCTGGAGAAATGGTCAAACATTTCCCTTAAACAAACTCTTAAACCTTATGGAAAACCTTCCCAGAAGAATTGAAACTGTTATAGCTGCAAAGGGTGAACCCACATTTTCACTTCTCATCCCAATACCTGAATTTAGATATCTGCCGATACCAACACTATTTCGATACCAAAAGTGTTTGTTTCATCATTATCATCATTAATGTTAACAAACTACAGGCAAGCAGGATTTCAAGTTGGCTGTCAATATTTTTTTCAACCCATAATGGGTCAAAACAGTGTGTATGATCTTAACACCACAAATGAAGTGCAGTAGCAGGTTTGGCTGTGGTGACCTGGATTAAACTCAATACCATTCTTTAAAACAAAACAAACACATTCTTAGTGATCTCTTTAGCTGTTACATTGTCTGGTGGAAGTTGACCTTGTCTTTGGAATGACTGCTGAAGTGATTCCTACTCTGTGCTTTCAGTCCCGTCGTGGCTAATTAGTCATGACGCTCTTTACGGTGGTGCTTTTGCAGATGTTTCATAAAGTTAGCTGACCATCTTTTGGTCTCAACATGTCTGCTGTATGGAAATACTTTTTACTAGATAAACCGTAAAGCAATACAGCAACACGTAATGTTTGCAAAGCCGTTGTACCGAGAGGTGGATGCTCTGTTACAGCAAACAGCATGCTGTTGTTCAATGCTCGCCTGTAAACTATGCCATGGACTTGTTGAACAGAGGCGTGCCTGATCATTACTTTGTGTCTCGTTGATATGGGCCCCCGTTTAGTAAATCTATTCCACATTTTGCAAACAGGTAGCAGATCAGCCAACAGGGAACCATGCTCGGAGAGTCATTTCAGCAGACAATGTTAATTTGTGGATCAGAAATCTTCGCAGGTTGGATTGAAAATTTCAGAAACGTGAATTACATTGATATCGGAACCCGATACCGATACTGAATCGGATCGGCCCCATCCTTACCCACATCACATTAAACCCTAAGAATTAAGAATAGGAAGTCAAACTCACATAAGAGTCAAGGTAGATGAATACTTTTGGCAATATAGTGTATACGGAGGTAACTGAAAGGCAGATGATTCCACACAAATTGAGTGACTTACGAAGGGTTTCCTTTGGACACACACTCCAGTTTCAAGTTCTGGCCCTCCTGAGGGACGGCAAGGGAATGGATGATCTCCACACGAGGGGCATCTAGGACAGACATAGAGGACAATTAACAATAAAGGTTGAGTGTGTGATATTTAGCAGCAATGGTGACGTTGCAGATTGCAGACATCTGAATAACTATTACTGTAGCTCATCTGTCCCTGTGGAGAACTCTAAAAATATGACAAATACCACAAGTCCTCTTTAGGGCTCATGTTTGTCTTTTTTGGACTTTCACTTTTGGGGATATCAACTTTGGTTCACGGTCAAACACAGCAGGTGGTGGTAAGGTTATTTGATATAAACTGGATAAAAGTAGATGAAATACAATATAATACATTGACAGACCCATTTTTTTATACACATGCACAATATCACTTGATATATTAGTGTGGAAAAGTGATATATTAAAGCTATAATCAAGAATTCTTCAAGGACAAAATGTCTTCAGTTAGGTGTAACTTCATCACAGAATTGTGTAATGTATTAAAATACAAATCTTTCCCAATGTATTTTTAGATATATGCTGACAGTTCTACACAATTCCAGATATTAAATGATGAAAACATTTACAGCCTTACACTTAAATTACTTATATGAATTTCAAAAACATACCTGAATAAATGTAAAACATAGTTGCAATGAACTGTTTTGCCCTTAATAGAAAACTCTTAACATTTGATGTATCTTAATCCTTTCATGTATGGACCACAATGGAAATCAGCCTTCAGACATCATTGTGATATCCTGACTCTCTGTTTTTGTTTTTTTTTTATCTTTTAGTTAAGTATATGTTGTCGTTTATTTTGAATTGGATCATGTATTTGCTTTTATTTAAGAAATATCAAATATATTCAATCAATCAACCTTAATTAAGATTTTTTTTCAAGCATAAAAAAAAATACAAACAATGTGATTGGAATGTTTTTATGATCCTCTTTTTCATGGAATTAACAAATGTCAACTCAGCTGAATACCATGCACTTAATTTTTGAAGCCAAAAAACATGCATTTATTGACATACTGTGTGAAAACTATGATGAATTCTCAGATTTTAACACTAGTTATTACTCAATCAGATAATATAACCCCCCCCCCCCCCCCCCCCTCATAAATTACAGTCTAATACAAATTAGCAATTGACACTCAAATATATGCAGATCAGGTTCATCAAGAACAGTACAATTACACTAATGGTATGAAGATGCACCAGCATCCACTGAATTGGCTGATATTCAAGTGAAAAAACAAAACCTATGAATATACATATGAGAACAGATTTGAAAAGCTGTTCACTGTACTGTCCATATAAAATGGTTAATATCTTTATAATTAGGTTTAGCAGTAGCTGGTACATGTAAGGAACTATAAAATACTTCTTTAAGGTTGCAACACTGTGACTCCATCTTGAGTGATTTTCTGCCATATCCACGCGGCCACTGTGTGTATTGTGTCTTTGTGTGTTCACTCACAGTGGACCTCCAGTACTTCGGTGGCCTGCTGTGGTGACTGTGCGAGTGCCACATGGTCCACTTTGCAGGTGTAGGCCACTCCATCATCATTTCTATCCACGTGCAGCTGCAGAGAGCTCCGTACTGTAAATGTCTTCCCACTTGGATTCACCTCCTTGGCACCTTTGGAAAGAGTTGCATACTGTCACTGATGCAGCACATTTATCTTGTGGGGTGTGATGGCCCCACATCAACACAATGGCCCTATGCTCAACAGTGCAGCTAACTCCTGCTTTATATCTCCTGCCAAACTATGCTGAATATCCAGTCAGATGTGTATATGTCTGTCAACACAATACGTGAATATGTTAGAAATTCACAAATTAAAACGGTAATGGATAATTTATATATATATATATATATATATATATATATATATATATATATATATATATATATATATATATATATGTATATATATAAAATGCACAGTTCAGCTCAACACTATAGTAGATTACTGAATATTTATCCCAAACAAACAAAAAAAAAAACAGGTTTTAAGTCTTTGATGTATGCCAAAGTTGTTTCTGCCACACTTAATATTAAAGTACAATCTGTAGTCCTCATTACTTTTTAGAATCATTTAAATTCACTTCTGTACTCAACTACCATTCATGCCAGTAGCTTCTTAGCCTTCACTGCTCCCACATGACAAACACTTCAACCCTCAGGACAACACATTATCAAGGCCAATCAGATGTTTGGCACTAACTTCAATCAGCCTGTACGCAAAGTATCATTATGATCAGTCCTTTGCATCTGTACAATCTGCACATGGAACTATCAGTGCAACACCTGCCCTGTAATCCTAACCAGACAGCTGAACCACCTCTAGTTGCCCATCAGCACAGCAATCATTGCCAAGCCATTGGCGGCATCCTCCAATCCTGTTTTCTCAAATGATGTACTGAGAGTCCAGAAATTATTCTTTGATCACATCATTTCATATTTTGCTTAATTTGCCTCCCCAGGGTTTGGAGAAGCCAAAAACTGTTTGATTCAAGTTTTATGACCAGTCACCAGTATTTCCCTTTGCTGTCTGATAAATCCTTTTGGCTATCAATATATATTTTTCATCCCTGATAAAGTAGTGATGGTAAAGTAAAATATCTAATCTGAATTTTAAATTTTTTAAATTAATTCCACCTTACTTGCGAAAATGCCTTATCTACATCTATCTGTGCATGGGTATAGTGTTGGGATTGGGTGAAGATGAGAAGTGTTTCCTGTATATTCAGGACAAGCAGCTGGAAAACTGCCAAGATTACCAATATTACCTAAATCACATGAACTGAAAGTGATAATAATATGCCTTTCAATCCTTGGTATCTCACTTTATGGCATTTTCAGAGATCTCTGAGAGCTATTTGGAAGGAAACTAATGGTAACATAACAGCAATGACACGACATAAAGAGGTAGACAGAAAAGACTGGAGGAACTACATTGCTAATATAGTGTTAATTTGATCAATGAAAGTCTAAGGTAAGACACGAACTAAAATGAGCAATATTTGAAAATTAACATCAATTATAGTGGCTGTGTATCATTTGAGGATGAATAAATATTATATTATGTGAAAGGAATCCAAATAAGACTAGTTTCTGGCATATTTTAACTTCAGAAAAGAAAAAATTACACTTTCCTCCTACTATAACAGACACCACTATAAATAGCATAAATGTCATAAACATATAAATTAATGAATGACTGTGCATAAAATTAGTGTGTCCTTGTGGGCATTTTCAGCTAACATCCTATTAAATAATAGGTTTAACTAGTGGTGTACTGTTTCTAGTTGACAAATAACATACATTAATCAACAGCATATATTAAATGACTAAATAACTGCTGACAAGCTGTAGACTTACAAAACTTCACTTGTTCTGAAAGATGTACAGGGTTCCTGGACCCATGTTGTTAATGTAGAAAGGGTCATTTGAAGGTAAAATGTGGCAGAATGAAAGAACCATTGTGGTTCTACACAGATGCCCTCCAGACATGAGGAAACCAACTTGAAAAAAATTTTTTTTATATATATATACCGATACCGATACCGATATATATATATATATATATATATATATATATATATATATATATATATATATATATATATATATATATATATATATATATATATATTTATATATATATAAATATATATATTTATTTATTTATGTATTTTTATTTATGTATTATTATTTTTTTGCTGAAAAAAGCCTGCATTGGATAGTCTGACCCTCATTCCCACATGTTAGAGCACAGTGTGGCGCTGTGCCCAGGACCGGGGTTCAGTTCCTGTGGATGCCCCCCCCATCAAATCATACCCAGCCTATATATCCATATTAGAAGCCACAGATCTTTGTTGTCTAAAGCCTCAGATAGTGCTATTTATTTATTTGGCAATATCCTTTCACATCACATTTCTGACTTTGTAAGTGTGTTTGCTTCTACCTCCTTGTACTTGTTTACAAGGTAATTATTTGTATATGATCACCTCTAGTCAGTACATATTTCTACTCACATCTTCTGAGTGTGCACACAGGAATATTCACAATACAAATTCACCCATAAACATCAGTCAAATGAACTTAACCTGGCGTACCTCTGCCTTGTGCTGTTTATAAATCTGTGTCCCTCTTCCTCTGTATTCCTACCACAACAAATTCAAGGAAGCAGTATGTATATTGAGTCTTTGTCATACTTTATATTTCCTAAAGAGACTGTTTACGCTCCGTATCCTTCTCCCCTCTGTGCTCATCTGCTCCAATTTCTAAGCCTCCTATCCCACTGTCTTCCCCTTCTCTCAATTCTGCCAATCAACTATTCTGCTCAGTCACTTCACCCAACTGAGGCAATAAGCCCACCTCCCCTTGAGATAAATGACTGTCAAGTCTGCAGTGCTAGCAACATCTATCCAGACAACAGGAGAGGAGGGGAAGCGGCAGTGTTTCTTCACATGGTAGAAATGGCAGGGGAGGAAGGAGAGCCAACAAGAGTGGAGGGCATCACTTTTCAAATAGCAGGCTTTAGCAGCTAGAAGCATTCACCAACCGTTTCTATCAGTTATGGTCAGTCTTCATAAAGTGCTACTTCCGTGCATTACTCTCTCCACCAGTCAAACTCCTCTGCACACTCCTGGCTGCTGTCTTCCATATAAAAGAGGTTTTTTTTTTTTTGTTTGTTTGGCTGGTGAAGGCTGCTTCAACACATTTACTTATTTAAACGTGGAACCAGTGGAACCTTCAGCCTGAATACATAGTTCAAAACTTCCACCCCATTTACCTTTTACTCTATTTCCATTTAAAAATATGCATGATTTGGGTAATATTAAGGACATTGATGAGTGTGTTCAAGTAACTCTTAAGTAAACCTGAAATTTCAGGACGTCACCTTACTTTACTGAGCAGTAAAACCTACTGCTGAGACAATACTGATGGAAAAGAGAGGGTTTGATCATTTTAGCTCTTCATCAATTAAATTGTTAATAATTGTTTGGCGATTGACAGTGACATAGTTATTTGAACAGCTTAGAACTGCGATGCAAAACATTTAAATATTTTCAAGTGAGGTGTACATGTTTTCACAAAGCCGCAGGACAAGATATTTCCTGAAATCTGTACAAAAGAAGAAGCAGACTACACAAATATTACTACTATTACTACTTTTTAATAATAATAATAATAATGAAAACAACATAAACTTTAACCCTTTAAACACAAAACTGACTTTTTAAAAATTATTTTCACTAACCAAAAGGCTAGAAAATATTCTGTGAGGGAGTGCATATTGAAATAATTTTGTATTTATAAACTGAATTAATCTACTTTTAGGTTTGATTATGATCATATGGTATGTTGTTCCAGACTGGAATTTTAGGTACTTCAATCAGCATGATGGGCTCTCAGCTGTGCCCCTGTAGCAACTCATCCACAATGCTCTGAAACCTCTTAATGTATTATCAGCCTATCATCAACCTACTGTAATTTCACAATGTTTCTTAATCTCAGACTTTACTGACTGTAAAAAAAGCTCTCCACAATAAAACAGCACTTGTTGAAGTGGATGACAAATCTGAAATTGTCGTCCACCTGAAATTGATTGCCTATGTGTGAGTCCGGGTAAAAGCTATGGGTAAAAGCTATTGTCCTGCAAAATGAGTCTTCATTATATTCATTATGTGATCCAAAATCCTTAGGTCTAAATTTAAAAAAGTAGCACATTTAAGTGTTGATGAAAATTATTACTATATATATTAGTCTGAATCCACATCCAAATAAAGGAGAACTAGGCGCCCCAAAGCTGCATGTCCAGCTTCATCTGAGGAGAATTAAAATGTCCTGTCTTCATCTGTGTCTGTCTATTTATTATGTAAATCCCTTATATACTTAAAAACAAAACTAAACAAAACCAACAAAAACATGTAGGATATTCGACCTCTTAAAAAAATAAAAATAAAAATGTTCTTATTTTAAACCCAATTGCTGTTATTCCCATTTTTCAAGCTGTGAATGTTTGATGTTTGATGATGGGAAGGCCTGCCTCATGAGTCATGAAGTTGTAATGTTTATTTTTGTCAAAAACACATGACATGTTGCCCCATAACTTCACTACCATTACCCATACAGCATTTTGGGGGTATCACATGAAACATGACAAAATGTCCTGTAAGGTGATACCCAATACATTAGTAATTTATACAGGAATAGTTATTTTTATTTTTATTTTTAGGTGATTTTTGTTGTGTGAGATCAGGCATCACATCATTGTACCTCATACATGAACTGAATCAACTAAATATAATGACAAATTGAAATTTGAAATTAAATATATTTACAGCAATAGTATTGGAACATTGCATATAGCGTTTTCTGCACGCTCAGAACACAAAATGTGGCTTATTAAGCTTAACACGAAAGTAATTCCAAATTATACATAGAACTGGAGAGTAGGTTATTTAAATAGCAATCATTTGTTCAGTGTGGCTCCCAGTAGGACTGACAGACCCTTAGAAACCTACTGGTGTCTGTGAATGTGAGGCTAATGTGAAGCCCTTTGAGCACCATGAAGGTGGAAAAAGCGCTATATAAGTGCAGACCATTTACATTCTAAGTATTCTATGTATAATCATCATCATTGTCCATAACAAGACCATGCTGAGGATGGAATCTGCTTCAGATTTGTGGATTAGTGACTACAGGAAAAAGAACATCACACTGGATACCAGCACATGTGAATCACTATTAATAATTTATTATGTGTCCAACATTTAAACAAGAGAAAAGTATGTAAAGTGTGTCATAAGGGGTTTTAGAACTAGAAAAGCAGAGTGCAGACCTCCACCAAGAAAGACCCCCTTCCAAACTAATGCACGAATTTGATTATATTTTCAGGGTATGAAAGACACTCCCACTGCCAATTACCACCAAAATTTAATTTATGTGTCGACCTTTCCATTACTACCGTAGCCTGAATATTTCATCAAGATCCATCTATTGGGTTTTCAAGTTATGTTGAACACAAACTAACAAACTAACACTGGCAAAAACATAACCCCCTTGGCGGATGTAATAAGTGTAAAAAAAATATATAATGTTAATTTTACCTGCGATAAACAAGATCATTGCAAATTTTTAAATAAACGTTCAAAATCTTTGTTCATTTATTGACATATAGAGGATTGTTTTCCTGTTTCATCATAGCTTGACAAACTAGGGGCCCCCAAACAGCATTTTGTTGGTGGCCCCCCACAAAGGTAGAAACAGCCCTGCTACTATAAAAGTTCAGACAGAGTCATCTATCTGGCCAAGCTAGAGTACAGCCCATTGCAATAAAACTGCTATTTGATAATTGTGCTTGATCTGTGGACAGCATTGAGTGAAGTGTTACAACCAATATGACCTATTATAAGACATTATTTAAGAGCTAGAAAGACACTTTAAAATGGAACTGGCAACTAGCTATGATAGCATGCAGTTGGATGGGAAATACAGAAATGTAAAACAGTAATTGCCTTGAGAGTTTTCTGTCATAATGCACATAATCCAAAGGCCTTTTAAGAACATGGCATTAGAAAAAAGCAACATTCATGGTAAAGAATATCTCCATTTTCTGTCATTCTTATAAAAAAAAAGGTCTTGCAGTCACTTCTATACAAACACACACACTTTTTGAAACTGTGCAGTTCCATTATTTCCAATTTCTCTAAAATATGTTTTTTTTTTTTATATATTACAGTATTACTCAGTCCCCAGTAAAGATCAACAGAAAGCAATTATCAGCCAAACAAAAGAACTCAATTGAGCCACAACATTCCTATTTTATTGTGCACTTCAATCTTGATTCAGTACGCTGTTTCAACTTTAAATTTCTGATCAACCTGCTGTGTATTTTTTGCTTTAATAGTCCATTTCAGACCACCTGTTCTGCAGAGCCGAGGACCCTTGAATCTGTTGAGTCATATAAACCACAACTGGACAAAGCTGTACGAAGAGCTACTATGAATTTTAGCATTAAAATAAAAGTTACAAACATGAGTTCTGTCAAGGCATCGCAGTACCATCACATTAATTCTGAACAACAGGATAAAACATCAACTACTGTAAATTGATGAAAATGGGACTTAATCAACAACAAATACGTGAGATAGAGACTGTATTAATCTTTAATGACCCAAGCAGACACCAACAACCAAAACCATCAACTGAGCTAGAATGTAGTTTGTCGTTTTTATTCATGGTCAACAGATGTGACCCAGTTGGGTGTTCACAGTGAACGTGGAAACACCATCATCTTCTACATTGATTTACCTGGAACACCCATGGAGTTGGATCAATGGCAGTGGGTGGAGACACTTGGTTTATGTTCAATTAATGATATATTTTCCTGAACAAGTCACATTTTCTCCACTTTTCTCAGTTCGTCATATAATAAGCATCAACTTTATCTGAACTTTAATGAACATCTACATGATGATATAAATTAATTATATGAAAATACCTGATTTTCACAAAAACAAAACAAAAAACAAAATACAGATGATAATGCTAAAATAAATTGTGATAAATCAATTAAGAAAGACAACATATAGAGAAAAATATTTTGGAACTTCCACAACAATAACACTGGGTCTTTATGGGCAAATAAAGAATCATAATAAACTAATACATCCAATAGAAAACACTACACAATCACACATACAGTATATAAGCCATAAGATTAGGATAACTTACACATACAGTGAGTTTTCTCACTACATTTTAAAATATAACTATTTTAAGCACAGCAATTAACCTTGTTGAGGCTCCATGGTATGTTATTGAAAATGTCAAGTTAATACACAGCAAGTGAAAAATCTGCAAGACCATTCCAGACCGAGCTCTTATAAAAAAAGCTCTCTTGTTTCATGCTGCAAATATATAATTTCAGTAGAAGCACTGTTTTTTTTTTCTTTTATATGCAGTGTGCTTTTTATATCATTTTTACTTGCAAAGCTGGTGAAGAACAGAGTCAAACAATATAAAGTATGATGTGACAAGTTCAATTCATCCATTTCATTTAAGGTGTCATTCATTTCAGTACAAAATCTGTGTTTGTATTCATGGTGTGTATTTTCACCTGTTTATGGTACTTGGTACAATATTAATTAACAACATTCTGCTCTCTTTAACCAATGGCTTGGCAGTGTCTGGCTGCAGCTTTCTGTGGGTGTAGGGTAAGAGCTCTGTTCCTTTTGTTTGAACCAAAACAGAGTCTTGAAGGATTAGAAATGGAAATGACAGCCATAGAAATGTGAGAATCTGACCCTTTTATGTCACTTACAGAAGACTGGGACATTTTAAGAAGGAAAAAAAAACAAAACGATGGGTAGGTTGGGCACAGAATCATCATCAACAGTGGTGCTGACTAATGTTTGCAGTACGGTTTTAGGACTTACTCAAGAGGCTTTAAACTGCATTTTATGTGAGAAAAATAATTTGTAAAAGCAAGACAATAAGCAAGAAAATGTGGCGTAGTCCAGGGTATGGAGCCTAATACAGAGTATACCTTATTTTTCAGTCAGCATTGAGTATACTCACTTCTAAGTCCCCCTAAATTTGAGGGAGAGCCGGATATATATATATATATATATATATATATATATATATATATACAGAATTAAATGATAGTGCTGTAATTTTGGAACTGAAAATAAACTAACTAACTACTGTTTATGTCTGATTGATTTTGATATCTGCTTTGTTGATTTCTCTTATGAAACAACATCCACAAAATATGTATTTGTATACAGAAGAGGAGGGTGCACGCTTTTGTTCTACAGGATATTTGACTATTAGTGTTCCTTTGTACCTGTTGTTCACTAGCATGGAAAAATGCAAAATAAACAAGAAAGTTTACTAGGGTTTTTCAAATCATCTGGACAGCCAAATCTTAAATAAGTTAAGTTTGTGGAGGACAGCGGTGGCTATTTTTCAAGGACTTGTTGTGTATGTTTGTGTTTGCTATTTTATCCAGGCACATCTCAGTCATTCACTGGCTTTAATTATATTCTATTGTTTGTTGTCTATACAGCATTAAACATTCTGTAGGAATGTGTCTTTGGATTTGGTGTGACTAATGTTATTACAATAGTTCTAGCCCAGTTTACAGGTACACAGCGTTGTTCGCAAGTGCCTCCCCACCTTTTTTTTTTTTTTTTGCACCACTCCTCTGTGCTCCAGGAGCTCACACTTTACAAAAGAAGCACTGCCTGACACATATGGAGGGCCGATTATACTACAATGAACAAATAAATATAGAAAGAAGCACAGAAATATAAAAATAACTTGATAAATTAATTTCTGTTCCATTTATTTATTTTGTACTTACTTAATTTCTGTGTTGTTCCCTTATCTTTTTTCGTATGTATTTCTATATTTTTTTCCTTCCATATTTAATTTTCATCTGACGTCTTAATAATTTTATAATAATGACCAAATATGACTGACAGATTTTTGGGTAAACTAAATAGAGAAGTCTTTCATGTCACTGTTTCTAAAACAGTGTTTTTATGAACTATTAAAAAAAGACAACAATTTAAAATGTACCCACTTCTCCAGGGATGACTACACCACTGCCTGTGACCCATTTGAACCCTTTAATACAAGAGTGGACAGTTATTCTACAGTTGTTCTCTTGTATATTCATGGATTTTGTTGTTTTAGTTCCATATCAGTCAGTTCATATCATTACTGTAAGTGGTCTGTTCTTAATACTTGATCTGCACTCACGTGTTTAACTGTAAATCAATTGCTTATTGTTATTAGACTATAATTAACAATCTTCTTAAAGAAAAATTGCATTAAAATGTTTTAATTTCATAGTTTTCTAACATTTTATTTTAAACACGTTTCTTTGGTTCAAAGCTTAAACACATGTTGTTCAGCTGAGTGGACATTTTTCTAACTATATAAGCAATAGGTTAATTAAAAAGATTTCAATCACATTACTTTTTTTCATTCCAGAAGAGGAATAAAAACACTTCGGAAAAAAAATATTGACCAAGGCTCTTGTAATTCCTAATCAGATGGTTACCATTTCAAATTTCTTGTGACCTCAGATGTTCAAAACTGAGATATTTTTATTTTTTATTTTTGCTAAAATTAAATTAAATTAAAGAAAGTGAGAAATATTTTCTCTTCAGTTGGAAGTCATTTCTACCATTGTGATGAAAAAAGTCTATCCTGCTGATCAAGATAATAGGTTGGCATCTCATACTGTATGCATTGAGCTCTATTCACACACAATCTGTAGACTTCTGGTGATTTGGAAATGAACTCCCCATGTATGTTTCATTTGGCACATTCTCATTTGGATCAGAAAAGTAGTTTTTTTTAACTCAAATTTTCTGAAAAGAATAGAATCTTAACATCACTAAGTTCTTCCTTACATGAAAAAACTAAGTTTTTGGCAACATTTTTTTAAAATCATGTAATAGTTTGGTGCACTTTGTTGCAAATAACCATTCATTTCAGATGACATTTATTCAATATAATGTATATTATTATGGACAGAGATGGACAAGCCAGGTGTAGATTAAACTGCACAAAGTGAGAATTTAATTTTCTTTGGTCAGTATTTATACCGCCAGTCCAGCTTGTTTTTACACGACTAACAATTAATACTGAACAAAGAGTAATTCATACTTTGAATTATGAAAGAACTGAAGCATCTGAAACTGACCATAATGAACATTTGACAGATAAACAATACCACAGTTTGTCATGACTGAGGATAAGGATTGGGATTATCTCTCACAACTCACCATACATTTTTTATTGGTGCATTGCTATTTTTATCAATTACTGTACATTTACCCATTTGAATCCCAGGTGACTCCATGTGGGGTCCCAACCCCAAGGTTGAAAAACACTGATATATGCCATTCACAAAACAAAAAGGGGTAAATAGGGTGCCATCTATTGCTTCCTGGAGTGTTTCTCAAATGGGGGTACTTGTACCCCTGGGGGCATATGGTGGTACTGCAGAGGGTATGTGAAGCTTTTCAAAATAATAATAATAAAAAAAAAAGTTAATCCTAATAATAAGTCTTGGGAAAAATTGTTTTGTAAAAACGTTTGGTAAAATATAAATGTGTGTTCATGCACTGAATGTTATATTCAGTATTGTTAGTTTGACCCACCGACCCAGCGCACTCATCAATGACCTGTCACTGTGACAACACTGTAACTATGGAGACATGGCGAATGCGCAGCAGTAATGCTACTGAAAGTACAGCTGATCAAGTGAAAAAAAGGAAAAACCAGAGCCGATGAAGTACATAAAGTACATGGAAGAGTATGTTTTAATAGGATTTACAGGCACTGTGGTTTTAATATTTTTCAACACGAATGTATTTGTCAGGTTCACTAATAGAATTTATTTAGATGTATTAATCAGACACTGATTAATTCAGATACTTCCAAAAATGTTTTGCCCTTGTCAGAGGATACTGTACTTGACTAAAAATATGTTTCTAAGGGGGTACATCACTGAAAAAGTTTGAGAAGCACTGACTTACTGTATAAGTAGAAGCACCCTACTAAGGCTACGTTTTTAAAGAAAGAGGTTTTGGCTCTAACACACAGAAAGCTCTATCTCCGGTGACGTGTGGACATGATATATTATACTGTGCAGTGTTCAGGGAGGTGGGCCCGTTGGCAGCAGCATCCTGTCTGACCTGTCTCACCATCTCACCTATGCTCTTAACTGATGGGTGACTCAAGGGAGCACAGTAAAATTTTAGAAAACTTTCTTTCAGTGCCTGGTGCCATAATGTACTTTCCTTGATTGTTGAGTGACTTCTATGCATTCACAAAAACTGCTCTAAAAAAGAAGTATAGCTTGGTGCACTGACATTTGGATAGTTTCTCATACCTTCTCCTACACATTTATTCAGCTGATGAAAAAACAGAACAAATTCTGTTGCCTTTATGTCAATTAATACATAGCTGTAACATACAATTAGTGTACGGGTGGAAAATGTCACCACATTTGAGAAGCTTTTTGTGTGTGTATACCGGGGTTGAATATGTGTTTTTGTGTGTGACTTTGCCATCTTTTATTCATGCCACTGTGACTCACAGGAGCCATCTTGAAATTACATCTTTAATAGTCATTGATCCATACAACCCGAGGGAGCTAGATACTATAAATGTAGTCCCAACACAGACTTTTTAAATAGTGTGCAAGGTTGTCTAACAATGCTGAAAGAACTGAAATCTATTTTTATTTTTTTTTAACTAGAAAACTCTTTAATTGCTAAACTTGGGTTAGATGATGTTGATAGCTGTCTAATCAACGTCAACATCATCCTCTTTGAAAAAACCTCCAGGTGCTTCTGGCTCTTTGTTTTGTGAAATACTTCTTTTCAGAGAAACCTTACAATAACTATTGCCACCTTATTCTGTTTTCACTCATTTAAGTCAAGGACAACTCCTCCTAAATGAAGGAATAGCATGTGTTTCTTAAAAGGTCATTCAGTCACTGCTCAACTACTCAGCGAAGTGGTAGATTTGTGGGGCAGCGTATTGAAAAGTCAGCAGACAATGACCTGGGATAGTGCATGGTATGTCTGCAGTAATAGTTCCTTGTCCTTGACTAACAAGTTTGACAATAGAATAGGGATGTGACCGCAGGCGAATTTAAATCAAATCTCTGTTTTTTTTTTCCTTAAGCCCCTTCGGAATAGAGCTATCGAATAACATGATGAAGCAATAACCTCCACAGTTTAGGTCAGAGAGTATGATAATACTAGTCCAATAACGAACACCCCCACCCATATTTGAAATAAATATTCATTTCATCTCTGCCTTGTACGGTCCCTTCACTGCTCCCTGTGCTTCAGTGGTGTGTAAACAAGTGCTACATGTGGTGATATTGGCAGAGATCTCTGCGGGTTATGGTGTGTAACTGAGATAGAAATATATCATTACTGGGTGGGGACTGGGGGGATCTGAGGGACAAAGAGACTCAGAAATAAGAATATTGGATTCTGTTCCACACACAAGCTTATGTCCTTACATGCAGCCTGTCTGCTCCATCTGTCTGTTTTGTTCACGCAGACACACACATATCTAGATTCCCAAACACACTCGCTTAGCATAGGGTGTCCGTTAACTGCATGGGAATGGGTGATGGACTGCTCCACTGGTTCTGCCGGTAATATAATCTTCTCTTTCCCCCAAGATCCCACACCAATATGTCACAATTGTCATTTATTCCCAGTGTTGTCGCCCACAATCAGATGGCTTTTCACATTGAACACACCCAGATGCTGTCATGAAGATGAACAGTTTAAATGCACTCACCTACACATATGCATATATCTGTGCATTAACATTTGTTGTCCTCTGAGTTTGCATGCTTTTATTTTTATTTCTCTGTCTGCGTTTAACATAAAACTGCAGTCATCCGTACGCCAAGCAGTGAAAGAAAAACTGCTTGCTAGCTTTTTAATTTGATTTTCCACTGAAATGACACATACACACACACACACACACAAAGTTCTCTGCAGTGGTTGACGTTTACATGCACACATTGCCATCAACACTGTCAGGTATAACAAGCCAGTCTGATTGTGTCCAGATAATAATTCACACCTCCTCATAACCACAAGAAAGTAGACCAATTAGTGTCAAAAGTGCACATGGAGCAACAAAGAAAAAAAATAAATGTGCATGCTTCAATCACACACATACACAAATTTAAAAAAAAAAAAAAAAAAAAAAGATTTTATACAGCACATGTCTCACAATGTGTGTGAAGGCTGCATGACAGTCACTGGTCAATGAACTGCTAATTAAAAACCTGACACTGAGCTGTCAGAAAACACAAGGTATTAATTAGTAGGCAATGTTTTCTCCACTTTTTAAATTCATCATATTCATCAGAAAAATGTTTTATTTCCTGTGAGGAAATAACTTTTTTTTTTTTTTAATATATAATAGAAATAATGAAAATGTGGCTACTGAGGGGAATCCATGCATATAGATGTTTTATAATCAGGAGCTAAAACTGTTTAGGATTACCTCAGCAAAAAGACTTCTATATGTCTGAATAAACATGAGTCACTATTGTCTCTGCACTACAGTCAACTAAATGAAAAGCTGCAATGGTATCTACTTAAAACTGTGTGGAAAGCCAGCATTGATTTGAGCTTATCTCCTTGCTTATCTGGACCCTGGGAAACCCTAATGCGCGATAGCAGGCTGAGCTGTCTCAGCTTAAGTTCAGGTAGAAAGGGTGTAATGGCAGATTCAGAGAAAGCTTTCCAGACCATTCATTGAGGGCTGAAACATCATCTCTGATCACAATTCATTATAGCTACAAGAACAGATCTGACCAAAAATCTTCTAATCTGACATTTGTATAAAATCTCAAGGTTCTAATTTCTCTTCTGTGACAATGCTACCAAGGTTTTTTTTTTTTCCTTAAATGCAAAAATATTACTTCTTAACACTAAAGTCCTTATACATCTGATGTTTTATTCATGTTCATATCAATGTCGATAGTCACCACCAAACAATTTACTTAATCTACTTTGATCTGTATATCTGCAGTAACATGTATAAAACAACATTTCTTCTACTTAAATCCTTATCACACTGAATAAAATACAGATAACACACTGTGTGAGGCCGAAATAAAGATCACCAAGCACAAAACTAAAAGGGAGATATTGTGGAATCTGACCTTAATAAGTAAGTACTACATCCTTTGGAGACAGTGTTCACTGCAAACCAAAAAAGGAAAACCAGACTACCTGCTAACAGCGGTAATTGAAAAGAACATTATATCTTGACTAGATTTCCATTTGCCCCACAGGGATCTTTTGTCTTAGCAGGAGACTACTGGGAAATGCAATAATCACCAATGGAAACACAAGACGTCTGAAAGAAACATATCCTAATTATTAGCTTTTTTTTGTTCGTATATGGGAAACAAGAACCAAAGTTCAAATGGAAAAATGCAAAACATTTACAGTATAATACATGTGTATAGTTGACTTTGAATATGATTTAGTCCTTTAGTGTACGCTGGTTTTGCTATCTTATTTTATTGAATTGTATTAAATTTTTTTACCATTTCACTGCAAAGCCAGATACAGAAAATAAACAACAAAGCATTTATAAAATAGACACTAGAGCAAAATATTTTTTTTGGTAATTTTGGGTAAAAAAAAAAACTGTTAACTAGGGTTGACTAGTGTTTAACAAAAAAAAAATATTCTGCTTAAAAAAGAAAACAAAAAA
This sequence comes from Siphamia tubifer, assembly GCA_020466265.1. Taxonomy (NCBI): domain Eukaryota; kingdom Metazoa; phylum Chordata; class Actinopteri; order Kurtiformes; family Apogonidae; genus Siphamia; species Siphamia tubifer. The sequence continues at coordinate 21,646,002 of CM035796.1, forward strand.
ACTACATATGAACATATCGTCAGAGTCAATGTAAGTGAGTGAAAGTAATTCAGACTTTATTCTATGTTATTATTTGATTTTATTATTTGAAATATGGTTGCAAAAACAACATGTAAGTTCATTACATTTTAACCATTTAATCCCTGATGTGTCAGTGCTGATGCGTTCTGAATGGATAGTTTAGGTTAAAAATTCAAAATAATTACTTTTTTTGATGTTATTTTGCTGATAATTTTGTTCATGGAACTGATGTACAGGTGTCGAAAAGCAACTGATTTAGAAAAATAAAAAGCCAAAACTAAAACTACTGGAAATAAATTACAACACTAGTTACTTATTCATTATTCATTATTCATTTTGGGTTTTGTTGTTGTTGTTTTTTGCATTTTCTTGTGTTATTTGTTATTTTGTGAATATTTATTTATTTATGTTGATGTTGTTGCTTATTTTTGTTTATTTTTTCTACGTTTTGTTAACTTATTTTATTATTTTTCTTCAATTGTGTTCAGTTAATGTCTTACTTTGTTCATGTTACATATAATTTTGTTAGTTTAATATTAATTTTTGTTCATTTTGTTGATTCTTTTGGCAGTTTTTGTTCATTTTGTTGCTTATTTTATCTTCTTTTTTTTTTTTTTTACTGTGGAATTGCTTAAGTTAAAGGGTTAAATCAACACCTTGAATCTATACCAAATTGAAAACCTTGCATACAAATTCTGTATGACTGGAAATACATGTGCACAAGGTTATAAATTCCAAAAAAGCTGAGAAACTGAGAGCTGAAAGTATATGAATATGCCAAGTTAATAAGAAAAAAAGATGCATGCTTTGCCTGACGTTATATTTGTGTTTATTAATTCTTCGTATAAGCAGAGAAATTAACTCTGAGCTGTGTTGTGTGCATACTAAACATGTTTCGTAAAGGAAACTTTACAACATTTAATTGGGTATTTAGCATGTGCACCTGGCTGCCTGTTAGTCTCATTACAGAATTCTAGTGATCTTGTGGGTTATACACAGATTATGACAGAGTTGTCTTAAGTCTGTATAGTGTTTTGCCAGCTCTAAAAAAAAAAAAAAAAAGAAAAAAGAAAGAAGTCTGTAATTTTCAATCCATCCTCTTTGTTTAATCTCACAGTGTTTTGAATTAGAAGAGGACAATTTACATTTTGTTATCTGCCTTGATTCTGCTTCCTCCAACAGCAACGAAACTGCCATCAAAGTTGTGGAACTGTGCTGATGATCTGTGACAATCTTTCCTACTGGGTTATGAATTTTATTTGATAGAGACCTGCATCTATTTCTGTCCTTCCTCAGAAGTAATTGTATAACCATTTCATGTCTCATGCGTCACTTTTTACAACATCATTTGTATTTCCAACCATCTTGTTTGTGCCTTCAAACAATTATAACACGTGTGGTTCATCAAGTAGAGCAGAACAGAAGTCAGCTGGAAATGAGCTGTGTAGTCCAGCCAGTGTGATTTAGAACAGCCCTCTGATAACGAGGGAGGTTAATGCATCAGTCTCAGGCCAGAGGACACATGCTGAATCTGCTCTATCAGAAACAACTTGTTCAGAACAAAAACAACCTGTTTATACACCCACTGCAAAGGGGTTCATTGTGCCAGGTTTATGAATTATCCTTTTCTTTGCAGGTTACATGTTTTGTGAATAATTTAGCCTTGGTTTTTTGTTTTTTTTTTAAATGAAAAAGCACTGATGAAATGACTTCAGGCTTCAATCTTGTTAAAATATATCAAGGAAGAATTTTGTCACACAAAAGTAGTATGTTCGACAGATGCACATACATTCTGCAGTAAGTAGACCCTCTAGCCTGGCTATGTAAAAAGCTAAGCTAAGCTAAGCTAAGCTAAGCTAAGCTAAGCTAAGCTAAGCTAAGCTAAGCTAAGCTAAGATAAGATAAGATAAGATAAGATAAGATAAGATAAGATAAGATAAGATAAGATAAGATAAGATAAGAAAGCCTGTTGATTTTACAGAAAAAAAATTGGCAGCTGTGGTTACTAGAAAAATACCGTAAAAACATATCAGACTGTAAACATATTTATGTAGTAACATGTAGATTTAACACTTTAAATATGTATATTTAAGATAAGATATTCCTTTATTAGTCCCACTAGGGGACATTCCAGTTTAACAGCAGCACAGAATATAAGAACACACAAGAACAGCACAGCAACATAAATGATATAAAAACTCTATCAAGTTCTATTTACACTATTTACACTTACACATGGGATTAATTGAACTAATAGGAGCCCATGATAAATTCTCATCAAAGATTCTCAGTCTACATAAACACTCTGCCTGTCATGAGGGGGGTGAGGTGTCATGACACTGCCATATGAATTTTCCATAGTGGTAATGACCCACATAATGACTTATTAACCACACAGAGGCTTGGAGGTGGCAGTGACCCTCGAGACACACAACAGGACTCATGTGACCTCACAAGTCATTTGCATATGGAGAGGATAAATACCTGGCAAAAAAGAAAAAATGAAAATACATGGCTTCTTTGGAACTGATGAAAATTAAAATCCTACCAAGTGTATTATTTTGATTCAGAGTCCAAATATCTCATTACATTTTAGACAATGGATCCTGATAATATGATTTTCCAGAAGTCTTAGAAATATAATTTTCACTTGTTCCATTGGCAGAGAGTTTTGGTTGAATTGAGCAAAAACAAAACAAAACAAAACAAAAAAACCCCCCACCAATGGAACAAATGAAAATGTATTGAATATTTCTCTAAATAAGATTTTGAAGACTTATTGTCTAAACATAAACTCTTATTTTAACTGTGATGAGATATTTGTACTAGAAATGACAAAAATAAACTGATTGTTATTTTTTTAATATATATATATATATATATATATATATATATATATATATATATTATTATTATTATTATTATTATTATTATTATTATTATTATTATTATTATTATTATTATTATTATTATTGTTTTTTTTTTTTTTTTTTTTTTTTTTTTTTTTTTTTTTTTCTGAGTGTGGAACATCTTCAAGCCAAGATTGAAGTACAGTTACATTTGATTCAAACTTTCCCATCCACATACTGTCCACGTCTCAACTACCTCTAATGTATCTATTGCAAGGCATAATGGGTAACTCACTCAAAGAAGCTATTACAGAGTATAGATGACCACCCTGATCTAACAGCAGATGTTCCGTACCTTTGACCTCCTTTTCATTCCTGTACCAGCGCAGGTCGGCGGCGGGCTTGCTGCCCTGAGTGATGCAGGTCAGGGTGATCTGGTCTCCCTCCAAAGCTGGCTTTGTCAGGCCATCGATCTCCGGCTTCTCTGGCACACCTGAAAGATGAAATAAAAATTGTCTGCATGAAACTAATTCACACTCACTAGTTAGTTATTATGCAACAGTACTATATAGGGGGTGTGAAATTCTCTTCTTGTCTGTCCTCCTGCAGGGTGATGAGAGAGCAGACATTAGAAAAGCACAGAGGGAGGAGTAACATTAACAGGAGCAACAGGAATAAAAGGAGTGATATCTGTGGGAGCTTTACGGGTTGGAAAATTACTGTTACAAATGTGTGTTTAATGCAATGACTGCCTTGTGGCAAAAACTATACACTCTATATAGCATCATGTGCAATGAATTTGAACAGGGCGCACATGAAAGTAAAAAAAAAAAAAAAAAAGAATATGCACAAAGATAACATGAACACATATGGGTGCTTCTGTGAAAGTAGGTTTATTTTGGTATACAGTGTTTTTCCAGCCTTTCAGAGCCAGTAATAAAAGAGAAATGTTGACATATTTCCCCCAGGATGTACCTAATGATGATCTCAGATAAATGAAAAAAAAAATCTATGCTCTTGCTCTGAGCCATCCCAAAATGAATGAATATTTAATCAAATATTGGGGACAAAAATAGGACAAAAATTGGGACAGGAAAAGCTACTTAGGTGTCAGTGCATTTGAAATGGAAAACATGACTTGAAATGGTCTTACACTATAAATAAACACACTGAGCTCTAATTTTGTAGACTTGGCACAAGCAAACGGGGTGTGTCCGGATGAGTTTTACAAGTTTCACCTGCAGAAATAAGTGGGGAATGAGGGAGGAGAAAGACCATGGATTTAACACAGCTCCACCAATCACATTAGCACCTGTCCTCGCCCTTAAATGTACCGCGCTGGTGGGAAAGTAGCATAGTGTAGGGTCCGCCAGCTTGCACACCCTGCACTGTGCCGGGAAACTAGATCCCTCTGCCTCTGTCTGTCTTTGAAAATTCTTAGACAAGAAATGCCAAATATATACTCAGTCTCATGTCGAGGCTGTTTGTGATTGGCTGGCCTGGACTGGCAAGTGGGAGGACCGGGCCTGCTTGCTCAATGACCTACCTGGCGTAACTATATTATTTGTTCATTGACTGTTACGTTTACGTTACTGTTTTTGTTTTTTGCTGTAATGATGGAGCAGGTATTATACAGTACATTTTCTTCATCCTACTGCTTCCCAATCATGGAGATTGGAATGAATAAATAAATGAAATTAAATTACATAACATGAATTTTATAATTATTAATTCTATTTTCTATCTGAAAGATCAATTAGGTGACAGAATGATATAACAATCAACTCCATGTGAAACACTTCTTTAAATCTAATCCATTGTCAGGATTGTATTTTGTGTGCATGTTTTCATCTCATTAAATGAAAGCTAGTGACCAAAGAGAAGGCCATGAGGTTGTAGAGAAAATGTTAATTACTGGCATTTCCGATAATGACTGTTTTAAATGTGTAGAGTCTGTCCTTCTCATGTCAATGGGCAATAAGTCTGCATCAGGCTGAGTGACTGAAAGGTCTGTCAGTCAATGCCATCGACTCACTCTGGCCTTGTCTGTCTCACCTCCCCCTGTAAGGTTTATTACAGCTCTTAAAGGTCTTGTCTGTTCACCATCCCTTTGAAGGAACAAACACGCATAACCTTAACAATAGCTACTGCTTTGTATTGAGAATGCACAACCTTTTTGAGCTAAATATATATATATATATATATATATATATATATACATACATACATACTCCTAGTAAGTTTGTAAGAAAAAAGTTCCTGTTTTTAAACATTTTAAGTGCAAGTGTCACTGCTTCTAATGAAATGTAAGTACCTCGGTGCATGTTTACGTGTGAATAAGTAAGTGTGGTTTGGCTCAGGAAACTGTTTGATGGGTTTTCTCCCAGACTGAACAGGAGCAGATCAAATACAATGTTCATCTCATACAGTCACGTTCCTCTTGAATGGCCAGAGGCTGCGCAGCTTTAATCCTTCTGTCTGTCTCTGACTGCATGAATGTGTCTGCATGCATTTCTCTGCTCATTTGTGCATCATGGATTTACCTCTGCTCCAGTGTTTGTGTGCATATGTGACTGTTTAGGCATGACCAACAGCATTTTGAGCCACATAAAAGGAATGAGCTTTCAATGTCTGATGTGTAGCAGATAAGTAGAGAAATAAAATAAAATTAAAAAAAAATCACAGATTCTTGGAGGTGTTATGATTACTTTGATGTATTCATATTTGCACTGCTTATTAAAACAACTTAATATTTAGCATAATGTCCTCCGTCTTTAATTGAGCCTGTATTTTGCATACGTTCACAGTTTCTTGTCTTTGGCAGTTCATCAGTAATATTATACACAGCATTCACACTTTATATATGCTTCAATTTGTGTCAAAGCAACAGCAACTTTCATTGCATTAAACCAAAATAATTGCCACCATATGCTGCCTTCCAATGTAATATCTATAAAATCAGAATGGATTTACTGAGATAATAATATGTGATATGACTTACTTTCCTCAGTAAAAACACACAAACGCAATCACTTTAATAATATTCTCATCTTATTGTATTATTGTTATAAATAGCTTGTTTTACTGTAAATGGTATTTACTTATTTCGCATACATTTCAAGTTGATACAAATGTATTGCTCCTCTATTACACAGCTTTTTAACAGACCATTTTTCTACCCAAATCATTTCCAATATTTTGCTTCCTGAAACAGTGGCAGAACAAATCATTTTGTGTATTTATTAAATCTCCACATTTGTTTCCTGGCTTGAACCAATAACTATTGTTCAGCATCGCAACATAATTTTCTCCACATCCTTATTGAATAGTAATGTTTAATGTTTCTAATTCTCAGAATGCTTGTTAACACAGAGAGTCAGCTAATGGTCCTGAAGAGCACTAGCACATCTATTAACATTAGTGAAAACTAATTGGCAAGATAATAAGCTCAGTGTCAGGAAATGAGACAATGTTTGTGTGGGGAGATGATCAGAACACAAACATACTAAGCACTTAACAATATGTATTTATTTGACTGCAGATGAATGAGCAGGAGGAAAATTGTAATCATAGAAAGGATATTTTTTGGGGAAAAAAGAGCATATATTGGTCTAAATTAATAACCATCACTTCTAAACGAGGGAGCACGTACTTATTCACAAGGCATTGCAACTGTCTAAAGATATTTTAGCAATTACCTTTTTTTAAAATAGTACTTTTTAACATTATATTATAACATTGCAGTATTATGATGAAAGCAGCCCCCCTTCAGGAGCTTTAATGTATGCATAGAATAAAAAAAAAAAAGTTAACTCCAAATATTCCAACAGCTGGTGCTTCCCTCTGCAGAATATTTATTCATTCAGTTTCTGAACTGGCTTTATCCTCACTGGGGTCACTGGAGCCTATCTCAGCTACTCATGGGTGAAGGCGGGGTACATCCTGGATGTGTCACTGGCTCTCAATCACTTTCATATTCACACCAATGGGCAATTTAGATTAACCGATTAACCTATCAGTGCATGTCTACGGATGGTGGGAGGAAGAGAAGCCATGCTTACACAGGGAGAACATGTGAACTCCACACAGAAAGGTCCGACCCCCATCAACTGGTGTTGGAGTCAAACCCAGGACCTTCTCACTGTGAGTGCTACCCACTGCACCGCTGTGTCACCCATACACAGAATATTTAACAGGAGAAAAACAGACCAACACCTGTTGAAAATAGCCTTGGTTGACTAATGCAGTCACATGTGTACGCACAGGGAAACGCTGTTTTGTCTTTGTTTGTTTGATTATTTGCTGTACTTTTGCCAGTAATGAAAAACTTTGGCTGCTTTTCAAAAAATATTTCCTATCTGAAAAAAACAAAGAAAAAAAAAACCAAAAACCTTTTTGTTGTTGTAGGTGTCGTTCAGTGTTGGTAAACGGTCACATTCAAAACATTTCAATTGAATCTTGTAAATTAACTTTTCTTTTTGCATATTAGATTTTTTTTTTTCTGGGATGTACTTACCTAGAACAGTCAGGTAGGCTTTAGCTGTTCTTACAGGCATGGTGAAGAGCGAGCAGGTGTACATGCCTTCATCGGAAATTGTGACGTCGCTGATGCTGATGGTCAACTCTGTCCATGATGCACGTACCAACTCGATCCTGTTATCCCTCAAGGCTGGAAAACAGACAAAGATATTTGTTTGAAAATTAATAATAATAATAATAATAATAATAATAATAATAATAATAATAATAATAATAATAATAATAATAATAATAATAATAATAATAATAATAATAATAATAATAATAATAATAATAATAATAATAATAATAATAATAATAATAATAATAATAATGGATTGGATTTATATAGTGCATTTTTAGCCACTCAAAGCACTTTACATTAGTGACCCATTCTTAATTCACTCTCACATTCTCACTCTGGGGGTGGTGAACTACATTTGTAGCCCAAGCTGCCCGATGATGAGGGCAGTATTTTCTGAGACATTATCTTCAATGCTAACCTTCTTTAAAAGGTCACACATAAAAACATCTAGTTAAGTAATTGAATTAAATTAAAATTACCCTAACCCTATGCAATTATTTATGCTTCACTCTACTAGATTTTTTTTAATGTGTGACCATAAAAAGCCAAAATCAACAGAGAAAAAGTCAAAATTATGAGATAAAAAGTAAAACTTGAAGAATAATTTTTAAGTTGATTCAATGTTTAACTTTTTTCAGTGTAGACTATAATGTCTTGAAGTATAAAATATTAATATTTGTGTAATATATAAAGCAGCATGACTTATTCTCTTTTAAGGGGTATTTGCCTTAGGTGTAATACAGTGGAGATGTTTGACAAGCACATCTATGTTTACCCCCGCTCACTTTGACATTTTCCACAATGACATTTCCCACTATTATCCGGTTATTACATTATGTCTGTGTGGAAATAAGGGGCAGATGACTTTTTCTTGCATTGCTAGAAATAATAGAAAACCACATGAATTCTCAACGCTCATGAACACTATTTGAAACTATGCAAACTAAGAGAGGATAGAGCAGAGGAGGCACAGTGGAACAGTTTAACACATGTTAAATGGCAGCTGCTGAACAGAAAAAAGCCACAGAGACAGTGAAACAGAAAAAAGACAATTTTCCCAAGCAGCAGTAAGGTTACTATTGTGGCTACTGTTCCATGTGATAATAAAACTCACAATCATACACATACAATTTGTCTCAGCCGGCCACAACACTGTTGCTTTTACAGAAATCCAAACTTATCTTAACATGAGCAGCTACACATCTCTCAAAACATGTATATTTTCCATCATTTTTAGTTCTCACCTTTAATCGTTTACCTTCTATATGCAATGTAACTGTAGCTTAACCAAGTCTGATAAGGTAAAATATTGTATGATTAAAGCTACTATTACAGGAAAAAAAGCACATTTAAAAACCTCAAAAAAGGATCTGACAGTTTCCCCCAATACTGAAGCTTGTGCTCATTTTTCATTCATTCATTATCTGAACCCGCTTTATCCTCACTAGGGTCGCGGGGGTCACTGGGGTCACTGGGGGCCTAATCCAGCTACAATGGGCAAAGGCGGGGTACACCCTGTATGAGACGCCAGTTCATCGCAGGGCTGAACATATATATAGACAATCACTCTCACATTCACACCTATGGCCAATTTTAGATTAACCAATTAACCTATCAGTGCATGTTTTTGGATGGTGGGAGGAAACCGGAGTGCCCGGCGAAAACCCACGCGGACACGGGGAGGACATGCAAACTCCACACAGAAAGGTCTGGTGTGGGATTCGAACCAGGGTCCTTCTTGCTGTGAGGCACGCCAAGCTTGTGCTTGTGCTGAATCAGAAAATGCATGCTTTTACATCATAGATGTTTTACCTATATATATGAAAATGTAATCTTCCAAAAGACATAACAGAAATGGAAATCAATAATGAGATAAATGAGAATTTGGCAATATATGTGTGTTGTAATGAATTTGCTAAAATTGGATGAGTTGAAAGAACCAGAATACCGTGATATTCTAAAAACCTGCACCAAATGGCATCTGGAAAATGGCTTCACTCTTTCCTGAGGACCATCATCAGATATAAACCTAATCGCACAAATATTGTTGGTATATCAAGAAAAGACAACATGGATTGTTGAGTTTCCTAAAAGTCTGTTCTTGTAGCCTTGGCACTTTGAGCAATATATATTCAAACTTTCCTTTGGTAAGTACAATGCCTTTCTATAAATCTAATTTAATATGAGCAGCCAAGGCTACTTCACTTTGTCTTTGACTATCAAAGTGACTCTGATGCATCTTGTTTAAGTTTGGTTTGAAGGTGTTTGTGTGTAAATGTGTGTGGATTCAGCAGCAAAGAAGTCTGATTATTTGTGCACAGGTGTTTATCTTCTCTTTCATGTAAACCACATAAAAGAAAAAGTCTTATCTTATGTTAATGCATGAAAAATTATACATAAGTATTGTCCAAGGTTTTGTTCTCTTTCTACAACCATTAAAAAGTAAAAGCCATTATGCTGTCTGTGCCTAAAAAAAACCCCATTCAAATATGTTTTTCAAAATATTTTTTACCATATTGTACTTGTAAAGATGTGTATAATAATAATAATAATAATAATAATAATAATAATAATAATAATAATAATAATAATAATAATAATAATAAAAAAGAAAAATAAACATGGTGTTTACAAGACAGAAAATATATATATATAAAAATATATTTTTTACAGTATCTGAATATATCAAATATATTCAGTTGTGAATACACAAAGTTTTAGAAATAGTACTACGAACTCAAATGTATTAAGTTCTTTTAAAGTACTTCCAACTAATTTTTATTAAGGGGAACTATTGTGGATATAAGTGAACATTATTTAACAACATAATTGAGGTACAACTGAGTGGAATTAAGTCATTAAATGCTGAGAATGATATTGTTCTGTTATTTCTATTGTTTCAAATAAGGATGTTTGAAAAAAATAAACTTAACTGATGTAGTAGATGCTGAAATATAATTTCAAAGCACTTCAAATATCCACCAATATCTATCACATCCAAAAAATTACAATCACAGTCATTTTATTCAGGGGCGGCTGTGGTTCAGTTGGTTGAGCGGGTCGTCCAATGACTGAAGGGTCAGAGGCTCATGTCCACATGTCCATGTGTCCTCGGACAAAGACACTGAACCCTGACTTAGTCTCCCAGTACGACTGACAGAACCTTAGAATACTAAGTTAATGAGTAATCATTTAATTTAAGTATACTTTAATAAGTATCTCAATTTTAACTTCTGTAAACTTGTATTTTTTAAGTTTCATCAACTTAAAAATAATCGAGGCAATCGATTGCCTTCAAAGTTTTGAGTTCAGCTAACTTCTTTGGGTTTACAGTGATAGGCCAGGGCATTTATTTGTGAGTACTAGAGGTAAGGTAAAGGTAAAGGTAAAGTCCTTTATTTGTCATTATATATGGTACAGTAGAATGAAATTTGTCCTCTGCATTTAATCCATCCTTCATGCCATTGGGGCACGTGTAAGGAGCAGTGGGCACCTATAGGCGGTGCCCGGGGACTCATCACCTGCTGTATAGGCTAATGGTCAGAATCACCTGGCTGGAGGATTTGACCCTAACAAACATGTTTTTGGGTGATGGGGGAAACCGGAGCACCCGGAGGAAACCCATCCAGACACAGGGAGAGAAACATGCAAACTCCACACAGAAAGGCCTGCACGGACCAGGAACCAAACCTGGGTCTTCTTGCTGTGAGGCCAGAGCGCTAACCGCTTAGCCACTGTGCTGCACTGTAGAGGCAGAAGTGAGTATGTCTGTGGTTGTCTCATGGGGCGTTTGACCACAGCATGAGAAAATAATGAGACACTAAGAAACACGATTTAAAGCCAAAAAGTAACAAAATGATAAAAGCTGGATACATTGTTGTTTTCATCACTGGACACCAGACTCTGCATGAAAAAGAGAGTTACATGATGAAATCATAGTGTTTCTTCCTCATGGGTGAATTTGATTATGAAGCTTATAGAGGTATAAAGTGTGTAGCGATTATGTTAGCACGGTTGGTAAGTTCACTATTTATTGATTCATGGTTCAGACTAAACTGTGACCTTGCTTGTATGACAACAGCTCTTTAGTGGAGGTATTGACAACACAAACTGTTTGTAGTTTTATTGTGTCTCTTTCCTGTTTTCTGCACAGCTAAGATACAATCTAAAATATCAGGTAACACAGCATACTAGATGAAATGTGTCATGATACCATAATATAGATGTGTATAGATCTGGAGGGGGGACCCATGGAGTAGTGGGCCACTTGGACACAAGTCGGGGGCTGATCACCCTCGGCTGGGTCGCCCGGGCGAGGGTGTTTGATGATCAAAGACCCGAAGCACCCCATGACCCCGGGTTCATCACTGATGATGTGTCCAAGTAGCACCTGAAGGTGTATTAAAGAACTGTCTCCTTGATTACTGCTATTGAAGAAAGTGTTTTTCTTAACTGTGCCAATGTGAGCTTTAAACAGCCATGATACATTAAAACCATGTTACATCTATAATAAAAATCCCATATTTTAGTTATATCCAGAGGCTTTCTGTTCTATTTTAAAGGTTATTTACCCAATTTTGTACAAGATCAGATTTTATTTCTAACTCTATTGAAGTGATGTCATTTCCAGCCATATTAAAAGTATGTGACTGATATTCTTCATTTTTGCCTCATGTGTTCACTGTTGTACAGATAACAACATGAGTATGGGTACATACTTTGAAAAAAATGATGTATTGATTTTGTAATCATGTATTCATTTTTGTTTCATTGGCATGGAGAATGTACTGAAGATGTATGTAATGTTGGCAAAAAATAAAGTACTATTACATTCTGGACACGGCTATGTCGTTTTGTGAGTCTTCTGTTCGTCTTCCTGTTTTTCTGTCATTGTGAGTGTTTGGATTTTTACTTTGACATGTGGGTTTGTGTTCACACTTCACCTTCTTTCCTCCTGGTCACAGTGTGTGTGTCTCCACCCATTAATTAATCCTCATGTGTCTCACCTGTTTAGTCCCATATTTAAGCTCCTCCTGTTTCTTTATCGAATCGCATATTTGCTTGTCTCTGTACACCAAATGTATTGTCTATCTTCTCTGTATCTTTTCTTGGCTTTTCCGGTTTTGGATCTTTTTCTACCCTCTGGTTTTTGTCTGCTGTCTGCCCCTTGTCTGTTGAGTTGCATGTCACTCTTTGTCTGTTGCTGGATCTGGATTCTTGACCTGACCACGAGCCTGTCTAGACCTGGTTTGACCTACGCCTGTTCTCTGGTAATGCTTTTTGGATTCTCCCTTAAATACTAAGTCTGCTTTGCTGGTTCTGAGTCTGTTCTGTACCCTGACCACGACCCAGAGCACTTTACATTTAGCGATCATCATCGCAGCCCCTCTACACTCACTCTTCACTATTAATCATTTTAATCAAGTTGTTAAATGTGAATCCTGGTTTGTGAGTCTTGCATGTGGGTCCATACTGTTCCTAATCTTGTGTCAAGTACCTTTCCTTCTATAATAATAATATTAAAGTCAGTGATACAGTCTCTTGGTACAATGTTGATTTTTTGTTGTTGGTGGTTTTCATAGACATATATACATTCTGATGTAAAACTTTTAATTTCAACAATACATATAACTATAATGTTCAACAAAATGTGCTTACAAAACTACAAAAAAACTTACAAAAACTAGTCCACAGACCTCCACCAAGGCAGATCAGACCCCCCCTTTCAGGTATCACTGCTCTACATGTTCAGAAATGTTTAGAAACTCAAGCACAAGTTGGTTTAAAGTCTCCTCCCAGTCAAATACTTCTATTCAATCCTATGTGTGACAGATAAAATCCATTCAAAATGCTATCAGTGCTGTTTTCACCTATATACAGGTGTAATTCATCATCCACTGGTAAATACTGAGCCCTTCAGGTGGTTGAGAAAGAAAGTGTCAGGCACATCAACTGCATTCTTTTTTCCACTATGTCTGTGTATCCATGCTGCAATGATCACACAACTGACAAATGTGAGGAAATGTCAGTAAGCACACTATCTCATGTCATTTGGTCTTCCAGTTCCAGGCTAAACACCTACAGTAAATGGCAGTAGAGTTGTAATCAGTTTGCCTAAGCGACAGCTGTTTGTTTTATTATTACATTTGTTCTGTCCTATTCTATCCCTCACAGCTCTGGTTATCACTATTCGCTGTTCGCAGAGCATGAGCAGACATGACTTGTTGATATGCACACATGACATATCTTTAGGGATGGCAACACTGACAGTACATTACCATTTGTGTGTGTATGTAACTATACGTGATAGTCAATGTAAGACCACCAAATTAGTTTTAGTCCAACGCTCTGCTAGTTCAGATAACAGGGCTCTGAAAAGATAGTTATGCGTCATTTAATATACATGTATCTTTATATATATATATATGTATGGCCACATCACCTATGACAAAGGACAGGTATTTTGAATAGATTTTACACTAATAATAGATTGTCTTTGCTGCCGCTTCTTTCTTTCTGTCAGTATATTCGTCTTTCTCCTTCCTCCCACCACTAGACCTCATTCTGTCGACTCAAGGAGCTCCACTAACCTGTGGATGTGTACAAGTTAAACAATGCTCCCATTCAACTGTTGTCTTATTTGCTTTGGGCAAGGAAGTATGAGCGGGCAAATGTCAGATTTGCTGCTGCTGGCTAGGTAGACATTTTCCCCTTAAATCTCCAAACAGCCTGATTTGGGGATTTGTTTGTGTGTGTAAAATACAATATAACACATTGCATTTACTGTTATTAAAGTGGAAAGAGAATGACTCAAATGCACCCCTGTGCCACTGCGTACTAAACAGAGAAAAGAGCACATAGACTATTTAATCTAGTGATTTTTATTATGAAGATTTGTATCTTTTTTTGTGTGATCCTATCGTGTTTGAAGTGGTGTTATTCCTTATTTAGTGGGTTCAAATGGAGTGTGTGGATAAGGATCCCCCATAGGGTGGATTCAGAGGGGCTTTAGGAAACTGAAAAGGCTACTAGTAAATTCATCATTCTTGAAAACTATCAGTAAGTACTTCCAATGCATGACTGAAAACATTTATTTTATTGATGTGCCTTTGCATAATAAAGACTATTTCAGGGGTAAAGTGAATCACACAATCATAAATTAAACCATATCGTTATACACTTGCTAAAATAACAACTAATAACAACTCTACTTGGGACGGCCATGGCTCAGTTGGGAGAACAGGTCGTCTATTAACCAAAGGGTTGGTGGTTTGACCCCCACTCTGTCCTAGTCAGTTGTGTCCTTGGGCAAGACACTTCACTTACCTCCAGTGTCACTCATACTGGGGTATGAATGTTTGGTGGTGGTCAGAGGGGCCAAATGTCTGAAACGGCTGTCATGCTTCTGTCAGTCTGCCCCAGGGCAACTGTGGCTACATATGTAGTTTACCACCAACAGAGGGAGCATGTGAGAGTGAATGAATAATGGATCACTAATGTAAAGCGCTTTGGGTGCCTTGAAAAGCGCTATAAGAATCTAATCTAGTGGCTGAAAACTTTTGCACAGAACTGTATATTATTACAAAGTGAGATGACATTAAATTATGTTTGATTTTATATTATAATCCCAAGGTTTTACATTATAAAGATTTTTGGAAACAGACAGAATTCAGTTTCAACTCCTCACTAAGTTCAAATCCATTATTTGAAATATTATACATGTTACTATGACAAACAGCTCTCTTAAATTATACCCTTTTTTAATCTAAAAACAATATTCATATTTAAATAAAGATATTTGTATTCTAAAATCAGCTCAGTCATAAGAGTCAAAGTTAGGTCTTTATACAGTATACTAATAAGACAGTGTTTTATTTCCTTTTCTTAGTTTTATACATTTAAATGTACGCAAATCTGTAAAGAACATGAAAGCTAGACTTCAAACATCTTGTAAAACACTCCATATACTGTATAGTCAAGACATTGTTTCAAGTGAGAAAGCATCAGGAGTCATTGTTACACAAGCAACTCACATGTCTTTTTTTTTTTTTTCTTTCTTTTTCAATTCTATATACTGTATAGTCCACCCCCAGACTTTATCCTCTCAGTGCCCTTGCTGTGTATCTAATCCTTTAAAATAAGACCAGTGTAAAAGGTTGGATATCAACAGAGGCAAGAAAAGGAGAGGAATGTATCCTTTGCTGTCCATCAGTAAGGGTGCTGTTGCTGTTAGCCATCCATTAGAGACCATTAGTGCCAACAGATATACGCACAGAGGACGAAGAAGCTGCATCAAAGACTGACTGATTTTTATTTGAAAATGAGAACTTGCTGAATGTCTAGCTATGCAATTGCTTATTTAGCCTCGCTGTCTTTCCCTGTATGTGTATAAAAAGACACAGAGATCAATACTGTATAAACTGCATGAATTTATTTATGTAACAAAATGGCCCATTTGCTTTTATGTATAGTATTTTGCAGCCTGTAATGCAACAAAAAGCACAAGATTTACGGCAGTACAGTATGTGTATTGTTGAAGACTGTGAGACAGAGTTGCTTTTTTTTTTCAGATTTGATTGCTTTACTCTCTGCAGATCTAATACAAAACACCTTTGGAGATGACAACTTCCAGAGTTCAGAAAAGTCGATGCAGCCTGATATTCAGAGATTCTCATCTAATTACAGTCAGAGTACTTATGACCAGAGGCTCAGAGGAGCTGACCGTGTTAAGGTTCGAACAAATACATCCACAACAGATCAGATATCAGAGTAAATGGCACCGAAGCCACAAAATCCAATGATTCCAAACGGCGTGCTCCGAATGGAACAGAACAAAGGGGAAAAGTGTCAGACATTTTTTTTCTTAATACGGAGAATGAAAAGAAAGGAACATCTTTGAAAAGAAAAACTGAGACAGAGCAGAACTGCTGAAAGAGAAGGCCAAAGGAATCTTGTTTTGCTTAAATGTGTGAATAAGTGACATTTTTATTCACATGGAAGATGTTCAACAGAAAGTGACTGAAAATCGTTAGACCCAAATTCTGTATTGTAAAAGTAAATACAGTTCATCCACATATTTGTTGTCCCTACTGACTGATCAACAACTGGCTACAGAGAAACCAACTGATTGTTTTTTTGTCCTTTGTCTTCTATGTGCTCAGATGCAGCTTGTGTGTATTCAGAAACATTCCAGTCCATTTGCATGCTTCATCTCATTTGCTGCATTGGATTTGAAAGCACTGCTGTGGGCTGCTCTATGACTGTTTTGCTGATGCCTGCTGATGTGCTCAGGCGCGCTTCAGTTGTTGTCAGCACCTCAGCTGAACCTCAGGAAAAGCAACATATTTTAAGAAGCTTCCAAGTCATGGATATCTGTTTCTCAACTTCCATATATTTTTGGGCTAACATTTTACCATATTTACATATGCCACTGTACAAAGAATACCCTGCCTTCATCTTAGTATATAAAAAAACCATTGAATTTTTTATTTTTTTTTGTTAAAAAGTAAGGGAATAAAACCAAAAGTGTGTGTTTCAGAATACAAAGAGTGGTCTTTAACCATTAATAATAATAATAATAATAATAATAATAATAATAATAATAATAATAATAATAATAATAATAATAATAATAATAATAATAATAATAATAATAATAATAATAATAATAATAATAATAATAGTAATAATAATAATAATAATAATACACATTATTTATAGGTTTCTTTCAGGACACTGTGCAAAAATGTTAAAATTAAATACAATTAAAATTGCACACATACACGTATATATGGACATTTCCATGAAAAAAACAACTATATATATATGTGTGTGTGTGTATATATATATATATATATATATATATATATATATATATATATATATATAGAGAGAGAGAGAGAGAGAGAGAGAGAGAGAGAGAGAGAGAGAGAGAGAGAGAGAATTTTTACACCTTCTTCTGTTTTAGGTCCCAGTTTCATAGAAGCATTCATATATAAAACACATAGGTGGGTCAAAACAGCAGCAGATAAAAGTGAAACAATGCAACTGACTAAGCCTGTTTGCATAAATAACTTAAGAATAGGGAAATATATTGACATTTAGCTTAACTTCAGTAGCTAGCAGTGCACCACTACAGCTTTTTTTGGACCACATAAACCTGCAAATGGGCATTACATACCACCTAGACATTTTATATTTACCGACAACAAGTATACAAGGCTGCATACCATCAAAAACAGTGGGTGAGGAAACACAAAAGGAACATAAAAGGCAATTGCATTACTACACAAGGAATGTGTTTATTGCTTAGGCATACAGGGTGCATGCATAAGCAAAGAACCATGAATCTAAACCCACTCATTTTAAGCCTTTAATATTTGTACTTTCCCCTTTTTGGCTTTATTTTCCTTGATTCCTTATATACCTTGCCCTTTCCTCCCCTTTCCTTTCCATCCTGCTGCCCTCCCCTCTCCCCCTGTCCCTTTATCTAACCACAGACAGTATGTATTAGTATAGAAACCTGGCAGGTGTTTGCTCATTCAAGTGACACAGTTTTATAATGAGAAAAGTGCAAATTTCAGAATATACATTCAGCTGCCTGAGTCGGGATGTGACTGTTCTCTTTTCCTTGTCAACAACCCGTCTGGGGACTCAAATTTGTGTGTGCATGAGACTGCAAGTGTGTGTGAAGAAGTGATAGCAAGAGAGAAGCAAACAGGGTGCGATGTTTATTGAATACCTTAATGTATACTCTATATTTCAGCTGTTCCTCAACCCCCATTACCTACTTTACCTCTCTGAGGTGCACTGGTTTTCTTAAATATGAAATACTCCATACACTGTATAATAATTGGCTTGTGGATATTTTTGCTGTGACAGAAATGATTTTCTTTCATCAGTTTCTACCTGCCATACTGAGTTCAGTGGGACACCTCCACCAGCCCTACTTCATTAAGCCCTTCTGAGAAGCAGGTCAGTGAGGAGACAGCTACTGCCTATAAACCCTATTGTATTTTGCAGAGGGATACATTTTCCCCTCCAGCTCAAGAGGAGAAGCCCAGGTACCTAGTCTATTAGGAGGAGTCTATTTTTCTAGGGTAACCATAACAGCTATCCTTCAAAATGACTTTCAAAGGTTTTGAAAAGTAGTAGACAATGTTTGTATGGCCACCGCTTCATTTTAATAAAGCCAAAATTAAATGAAAAACAGATATTAATTTTCCAATTCAAGTGTAACTATAGTTTAGTCCTGGAAGTTTCTCCTGGAAGAGAAAAATGAATAAGCCTGCCACAACTGTGAGCTAATTATTTCCCTTTGCCGCAGGTATTTTTCTCTACCTTGAAAATGATAAGTAGCTCCACTAATAAAGGCAGTAATAATGGGATCTATCGCTTCATTTGACAATGTAGTCTCTCTCACTGTCTAACCTCTGCAGCAGAGGAAACAGAGCTGACATTTGCTTGACACCGGTTTCTCTGATCTACAGACAAAACACACAATCAATGACAACGATGCAGATCCCTTCTTTTAATTACTTGTCTGCTCCTCTAAATACAATGCAAGCGTAAATACGTGCTAAAAGCTTGTATCAAAAACTAAATGTGCCACGGCCATGTGCAAAGACATATGACGATGAAAGAAAGCACAGAATGCTCAAGGTCAAATAAGAAAGTTTTTTCTGTCATTCAGAGGTGATAACTGCTTCTGAATGCTCTCATAAAATGCCTCCTTAATTCCACTTCTTTATCCCACCAAGGCCTACATTCCGTCTCCCTTTTCCTCTTTTTCTTCCTCTAATGTTTTATGGCCCTTGTCTTGGAGAGAGGGGACTTGTTAGGGATCTTTGGAGATTTACAGTCAGGTTTTTTTTTTTTCTACCAGAGAGAACACCGTACCAATCTTCAGGCCGATATGAAAGGATGTTTCATAGAGGCACAGTTCCAGGAGAAAAAAAAGACAGCTGTCTCAAAAGTTTAACTTTCTGCTAAGATTAAGTTTTGTGAAAAAGTTCTGCTATCTGTTTAATAAAAAGTCTGTCAGGCATTTCTTATGTTGTTATTTACTTTGGAAAACTTTTAAAAGCCTATCCCCTAAATTGCTCAGGCACAGATATTCTGAATGCATCAAAGCTTTCATGCTTGCATACTGGGGAGGTAGTATGCTTGACATTCCACATGCACACACGTGTATGTGCTCTTACAAGTGTACACACACACACACACACACACACACACACACACATAGCAAACAGCCAGCAAATTGATTCAGACAGCAGAATATTTGACATCTGAGGACCAAATAGTTTCATATTCAGCAGCTTGGGGCCTAAAACGATCACTTAGCCCTTAGCTGTTCACCCGTAACACTAATTTTAATGTTTAAACAGATTCAATCAATCTGTAGATGGAACAGAGATGGCTTGAACAGGTAGGAAAGTTGACAATTCTACAAGCAGCAGCAGTATCACATGTGAGTACTGTATGTATACGGTGTAACATATATTTAATATTATATTGTATTATATTTAATGAAAATTATAAAATTATAATGACCTAATCCTTGAGCTACTTGAGGATGGCATTTTTATCCTTCATTATGTTTTGTCGTGTTATGTTTACTTGTGTGTGGTACATAGGACAATGTGCAGTAGAATGTTCTGTTGGAATAATTTCACTTCCAGACTTTATTATGATAAAAATATCCATTAAAAAATCTGGTGTCACCAACTCATTTGTATAAACTATTTTATCTCAATGTGACACTTGGACCATTTTTTTGAATAAAAAAAAAATAAAATACTTTTACTCCTCTTTTCAACTACACATGTGTCATAATGAAAAATCACATATCATCTAACATGAAAGTCAAAATATAAATCATGTTTATTTTGAAAGCAGCTATCGTGTGCTCAGCTTCAGCAATTATTTGTTTGAAGTAAAAACAGACAGTTTTCCTACAACTCTAAAATGCTAAGAAGCAGGAAAGACATTGGGTGAAAAAAAGAGAAAAACAGAGCTGAATAAATTATTAAAATGTCATACTTTAGCCGGAGCTCATTTTGAACACAGTCCACTAAATAGGCCTACAAATTCAGCCTGGAAAGTAATTAAACATGTTTTTTTTTTTTTTTCAAGTATGGGAATAAGAAAGAAACTGTGATTAACTTTCATTGCCAAATTTCTCCATCTAGAAAATAAAGCTATTATCAAATCTTGAATTACACAAAACCTAAAGAGCAATTTGTAAGATATATTAACTTCTTTTGAATTGTATGAAAGAGAGAATCCCTCTTGCCCAGTGCTCATGTCTCTCACACAGTTTAAGTCTCTCAGTAGTAAGTGATGGAAAGGACAAAATTGGGCACTTCCAGGACAATGACTTATTTGAAATTCAAACAACTCTTCACAGTCATTGCGACACCTTTGAGAGGAGTGGAGACAAGAGGAAACTCTTTCATCCGACTAAATGTCTTAGAGGTGTGCCTCAGCCCTGACATTAAACAACAACAGCAATGGAACCGGCACCACTCAAAGGATCGTAATGGAGTCAGCTGCTCCATCTGTCTTTGAACGAGCAATGTGTTTAATGCTAATGCTACTCAGCTGACTTTAATAGAGAATGTAAGTGACATTCTTTGTGATCCAACTTGTGCACATAACAAGCTGTTCAGTAATACAGTCATTATTATTAGCAAAGCTTGGCTAGTATTCAGCATATAAGAGTGATATATGCCAAACTTGCAAAATTAGAATCATTTATCATCTTATGGTAATGTTTTAGTCATATATTCTTTCAGTGTCATGTCTACAAATTAAGTCCTAAATATTCCCAAAATGACTATTTTGTTTGCCTAATCATAACAGAGCATATTATGTAAAAAGGTTTGTGCGATATGGTTGTAGTGAGGTTGTTTGGAGCAACTGCATGCTTGCCCTAATCCCCATCTTCTTTCTCCCAACAGGCAGCATGGAAAATTAATCTGAAACCTACTGTGCTCAAAGGTGTTTGCAGCTGAGACATCTTTCCTTTCTCGCACTGCCGGTGGCACTTTGGAAACACTCACTATCTCAGTGTGAGATGGTCATCAGCATGTGCATCTGGATTTGCAACATTCAGCAAGACAACTCCCAAAGTGCACACTTTGACAAAGCCAACCCAAAACAACAACACAATTCTAGGGCCTTGGTAGTATCCCTTAGCTTTTCTAATAATAAGAGACTCCTTGGCGTTTTTTTTTCATTTCCCCTCTCAGAGCTCAGCACTGGAAATGCCATGAAAAAGACCCCCAAGCCTGAATTGAATTTGATGTTCAATGCAGGTCTTTTACTGCTGTTCTTTCTGAGAAAAGGGAGGTAAGTGAAAATAAGTGAATGGATGAAAATTGGAATGATGTGCTCATGCATGGTTTCACTTACAGAAACTACATACAATATAGCACAATTACACATACAGTACACAAACACAAACACACAAATTCACAAGGCTGCCCAGTGGGCAGAAGGATAATGGAAGAAGACTGTGTAAATCCCATATGTGCTTAATCCTGACACTTATAAGGGAGTGTGATTCATACTCTATTACACTCCACTAATACAGCCGAGAAACGCACAGTGCAATCAATTCAACAGAGCTGACAAAAAAACACCCATGAATCCACTTTATTTGGATTTCAGTGAGCATTGTTGGAAGCACCACCCCACCGCTCCCCCATCAAAATAAACCACTGAATTGGGGTTTGTGTTATATTTTGTGTTACTTCCAGATTGTAAATTGTATATTTATATCCTACAGTATTTTCTGCCAATTGTCTTTATGCATCCTGGGTGATAAAGCCTATAATAATTTTAGAGTAATATAACTTAGCCATTTAATTTCTGCTTTTTTTTAATCTATGAAATGAAAATAATAAAACCAAGTGGTTCAAATGAGTAGACCCATTTACAATATGTGGTTAGGTGGTACTACTACTATTTTCCACTGTACTATACAAGTGGTACGATATTGTATCTATATTTTGGTCTTTTGTAGTCATAAAAACATACACCATACCAAAATAGAAAAGTGGCTGATGAGCAACATGCACCATTTACTGAAATTGCTTTTAAATGTTGTTCCTGCTTAACATGTTGAAGTGGATGTTAGCTTATTTTTATCCAGTTTACTGAATGTTGTTTTAATACCCAAGGTCACAGAGTTGTAGCATCCAAAGCACAGGTGATGAGGTTTCTTCTTTTAAGTGAAATGTATTTTGTATTGTTTGAGCTAGCATCAGGACAAGCTAAGTACTGCAAGGTTGTCAGAGAAGGGCAATTGCACAGCAGGGTGAATTATGACTTTGATGGAGAGTGGGCTGCTTCTGATGCTCCAACTTGATTTCAACAACCACTTGAAAGTAAGTAATAATTGCTGCTAAAAATAACTGATGCCACATCCTCTTTAGAGATTTTGAAGAATGAAGAGAAGCCATGTGTTTATACATGTCTATAGCCTGTGTATGCTATGAATACAGTGCAACACAGCGAAAATGACACAATCATATAGAATACATGACAGATATTCTGACACAGCCAAAGCAGCAGTTTGTTCATTTAGCAAATATGTAGAATATAGAGGGTCTTTTCCACCAACCTAAAATGTTTGTGTTTCATTTATTCTCGGCGAACACAGACCTAATAACCTGATTTTGTAGTGTACTGCTCCTGTCACATGCATATGAGAGTCAGTTACTCATGAACTTACCTTTCTTGTCCCCGAAAAAAAGGGTCTGCTGTGCCGGATTTGACATGCATATGAGAGTCAGTTACTCATGAACTTACCTTTCTTGTCCCCGAAAAAAAGGGTCTGCTGTGCCGGATTTGACCACTGGAGGGAGGTGTTGTCATTGGACTCCACACGGCAGGTCATGTTTGCTGTCCCACCTTCTGTCACCGTCACATTCTGGACCAGAGGGTACTGACCACTGATGCCTACAACATAATAAACAGGAGACATGGGTAAGAGGAAATGAAGATGCATTTGAAGAAGCTCATAGTATAAGATACTGATAAAGACATATGGAAACAGATTGTATATCTGTTTGGTTTACAGGTAAAACATCATGAAAATAACATATAAATCAGATACAATCATTTTGTGAATTCAATGTGCATCTGATTTGCATCAGAAAAGGTTTGAGGAACCCAAAATATACTAAAGACTTGCTGTTAAACACTAGTGTAAACTCCAAACCCAGAGAAGTTATTTTCAGCACCATGGACAGCTCACATTCTATACAGTCGTTGCTTTTTCAGGACCATGGACAGCTCCATCTGGTCTGTGTGTTGAGTTTATATGAAGGCAATTTAAATAATATCAACCACACATCTATCCCTGTCTTAATTTTAAAGAGTAGGTGAGTAAAAGCTTAGGTAAGAAAGACTATTCATCTCCAGCTAATTCTACCTTCTTAAACAACCATGATGAGGGTAAGAAAAAAAAAAACATATAAGGAAAGACACAAGAAGTTTTAGATTATTTTTGAATAATGGGGCTTCAATTTTGATATGATATCCTATTCCATCTACACAGACAAAAGTAATGCGTTGCATTGTACAATAACAGTAGGTATTTCCATTCTTTATCCACACCGGTTAATGATCACACTGCTAAGACGGGATAAACAAATTTTCAGAGAGCAATTGTTTACTGCAGGTAAGGCACAACCCATCACCAAGAGGCCTGAAATGAAGAACATGTTGAGAGGAGAGAAGATGAGGTGAAGGAGGAAAGGAGAGGTAAGTCAAGGAGCACGGGTCATTTCCAGTGTTGATTAAGGCCTCCCGAGGTTAATCATGCGTGTGAGAGATAGAGCAGGAAGACTAGGGGAAACGGAGGAAAAATGGATCTCAGCTATGGGAGGCTAGAAATATGTTTTATTCATGAAAGTTTTGGATGAGGCATGATCTGCCAACGATTTACCGTTCTCTTGCTCCTGCCCCTGCTCTCTCTATTACTTCTTCTCTTTAAATCACTTGCTTTTTCTCATTTTTCTCATCCATACCATTAGGAAACAGACAGACAGTCTTTTGTATTGGCCACAATGGTAAGTTAATAGTTAAACGGCAAGCTAAAAATGAAGTCTGATTTCAGATTGAGTTGCTCCAAGATATGACATAATCTTAGTGCATCATCTTAGTGCATCATATTTATTCATTATTATAGCAGATGTGATGGTGCAAAGTGTCATTTAAGAGGAAGCTCATTGAGGATTTGCTGAAAATATCATCTGCTAGTTTGTTCTACCAATGATTGGCTTTTGACAAACAAGAAAAAACAAGAGTCTTGAGTGATTTAATGGTGATGGAAAAATGCTTCACATGACACTCAGGATAATTGGTGCTTGCCAGAAAGCATTGAATTTGCTTTATCTATGCAAATGTTACTATAATTGCAATGCTACACTAACTGCACTAACACTATAAGACCAGAAGTAGTGGGAAAAAGCAAATTCAGTTATAAAACTATAATGATGAATATATTATTTTTATTGCATTGTCATCTATAAAATATCTAAAACATATTTCGCATAATTTTACACATACACATATTTTTTAAATAGCCTATGTCTAGAATATTTTTGCAATATTCTCTCTCTAAATGATCAAAAATAAATCTGCCTTTACACTTAGAAGTAATATTGATTGGGCACTTTTCATTATTGAAAACCCCTGATATACACATTATAATATTCCATTACAGAATGATGTAGGTGTGACATGTTCTAATACTAATTGTTTTTTTTTCCAGTACTGGAAGTTGTTGATATGTGGACAAATCCAAATAATACAAACATTATCTGCCAGCTTTCACATTGTCTTCAGTTCTTTCATGTTATGTTATGTTATTCTGTTTTAACGAAATAGTCACACGCACAGAAGTATTGGCAAGAACAAGTGTTATTAACAAACAATATGATGATTGACAGACAAACAAAATGGAGCTTTTGAAATAATCCCCTCCTCTCCTCTCCTCTCCTCTCCTCTCCTCTCCTCTCCTCTCCTCTCCTCTCCTCTCCTCTCCTCTCCTCTCCTCTCCTCTCCTCTCCTCTCCTCTCCTCTCCTCTCCTCTCCTCTCCCCTCCCCTCCCCTCCCCTCCCCTCCCCTCCTCTCCTCTCCTCTCCTCTCCTCTCCTCTCCTCTCCTCTCCTCTCCTCTCCTCTCCTCTCCTCTCCTCTCCTCTCCTCTCCTCTCCTCTCCTCTCCTCTCCTCTCCCCTCCCCTCCCCTCCCCTCCCCTCCCCTCCTCTCCTCTCCTCTCCTCTCCTCTCCTCTCCTCTCCTCTCCTCTCCTCTCCTCTCCTCTCCTCTCCTCTCCTCTCCTCTCCTCTCCTCTCCTCTCCTCTGGCTAGTGTTGAGACAACGTTACAACAGTCTGGGGATCCCACTGCTTAAGCTCAGCGTCAGTGTCTGGTGCAACATGTCCAGTGGGACTGAAAGGGCCAAAGGGGGCACAATGATGGTTATATTAGAACAGTGCAGTTCTCTGTGCGCCTAATTGGCCAGTAGAGTAGGCTCTTCCCTTCTCCCCTCTGGCCACCCAGACCTGATTTAAATGTATCTCCTGAGGGAAGGAGGCAGCTGTTCTCTCCTGATTTCCATGTCTAAATTTAGTTCCTTCCCTCACTTCAGCTCCAACGTTTTCTCCTACTTTCGGTCTCCTGCACTATCTTTCCCAGTTCACATCTACTCCACTCGAATCCCTTCTTTCTAGCCCCCCCCCCGCCCTCTCTCTCTCTGTCATGTCTTCTTCTAGTTGATCCCTGAAGGTAGCATTCCTACTTTCTTTGTCTCTCATTTTCATATTCTCCCTCGTCTCTTGGTACTCTCCTAGTCTTTCAAATGTATTTTGATCATGACTCCTTTCTTACAGTCAGTGCTGCTCTATCTCTCATCAAGAGCTGGGTCAGTTTAATTGTCCTCCATTTTGACTGACTGACAAGATGATGCTAAGCGAGGTCAACAATGTCCTCCTCTGTATGACATTTTGAAGTAATAACATAATGAAATTCATTTTTTCTTTTTTAGTTATCTTGGAATAAACAGTAGCTAAAAAGCCTTTCAAATGCCATGTACCATTCAGCCATGCAACACCTGATTCTTTGGGGATGGTGACTATTGCGCTGAATTTTACAGCTGTCTCTAAACAAATAGCGCATCATTATACATAATAATGTCCTATAGAGACACTGATGCAGAGCTAATTTACAAACCTGCCATCTCCCTAGATATTCTGAATGGGACCACTGAATACAAACCATTTCACCCTGAAAAGCGAAGCTGTCTTCCCTCCACCCCCGAGTTGACATATCAACTGGCTAATAATAAAGACTGGCTGCAGAGCTTCCCTGCAGACACCAAGACTCCCACTGCTCAAAAGTACTGCACCCAACATTTTCCCAAACTTCAAACTACTACCTTTCTCCAGTGCACACACCTATGCTTCCAATGAGGGTATTCGTGGCGTTCACCTACACTTCCTGTCACTAAAGCAAACTACCGGACAAATAATACACAGAAGAGAACCGCAGATGCTTCCCGTCTACAAGATGACCTTTTAAGGAAGAGCAGCTGAGTCTACTAACCTTTCTTATTTAGGCATTCAAGAAGCAGAGACAGAGAGAGAGAGGGGGAGAGAGAGAGAGAAAGAAAGAGAGAGAGACAAAAAAAAGAGCAAAAGAGGGAGAGAGAGAGAGCGAGAGAGAGAGAGAGAGAGAGAGAGAGATGCAGGCAGACAGACGGACAGCCTGGAGCAACTAACCTTTATACTAGAACTGCTGCTCAACTGAGCTGTAGAGCTATGATGTATGGCAGGGAACACAGGAATACAAAGTGGATAGAGACAGTGTATTGTCCTGATTAGAAAAATCACCTTTTGAACTCAGTGAATTTGATGCAGACATAGAACTAAGTTAAGGAGTAAAAAAAAAAAAAAAACTTCTGAAATGTGTTTTGAGTAATTGTACAAGTAACTCTGAGTGTGGGGTATAGTTTACCTTTATATTTGAATTGAATTGTAACATTTTGTGAGAGATCTAAGATTTAGGAAGATACATTTAAGTCATTGTAAAAAATAAAAACATAAAAAAAACCTTGTTAAGGCAAGTTCTTATACTAGCCACTGCCCCTGCTGCACTGATAGAATCTTCTAAAATTGTAAAATATACATTTTGTATTTTTGTGTGTGTAATGCATTAACACACACACACACACACACACACACACACACACACACACACACACACACACACACACACACACACACACACACATACATATATATATATATATATATATATATATATATATATATATATATATATATACATACACACACACACTGTTTTTCTGTTGTATTGTCATCCGATTAATATCGGATCAGAATATTATGTAATAACCCAGGTCTCAGTTTCAGCATATGGTAACGAATAAGAAAATAGGATAAAAATGGTATGCAGTGTAGAATAAAACTACAATAAACAATCTTGTCTCATCTTGTCTCATCATTCTTTATCCTCACAAGGGTCACGGGGGGCTTAGTCCAGCTACAAATGGGTGAAGGTGGGGTACACCCTGTATGAGTCTCCAGTTCATCTCAGGCCTGAACATATATAGACAAACAATCACTCTCACATTCACAACTACTGCATGGACAATTTAGATTAACCAATTAATCTATCAGTGCACGTGTTTTGATGGTGGGAATAAATCGGAGTACCTGGAGAAAACCCACACAGACACAGGGAGAAGCGGTTATCGGTTATAAATAGTCCTATGTAGCTATAGTGCAAGTAGTAAAGACAAAAATCAGGTGTTTTAAACACAAGCTGATGGATAATGCTAAGCTTCCAACATGGAACTACTGACTTCAGCAGAGGAGAAAAAAGGAGATTAGTTTAAAGGATAAAAATTATTACTCTGATGTTCACTTATTATGATTTATTCATTTAGGCTTTTGAGATTTACAGGTCAACAGCTTTCTGTTTTATAATAAAGTAGAAGAAATCATTTCAGGTATGACTAATGTCTGTGTTTTCAGTGTCAAAAGTTTTTTGGGGGGAGAGCAAAGATGAGATTGGCTAATAAATCAGCTGTCTGCCTTTTCCTGCTCTTAACTATCATTATTATATCGGCCTCTAAAAGCCCACTATCTATTGACCTCTACTTTAAAACATGACCTCGTGAAGCTCATTTCTCAGAATGCGTTTAACTCATGGGATCATAAATGAGACACAAAAGACTTCACAGGACATGACAGCTTTGCCATGACCAGTTAGTGTCCATAAGGTTACACAGGTGGTTACACAGCTGGATACACTAGACTCTCAGAACTGACTGAGTGTCAGGCGGCAGGGTGGCATCCTAGAGATTACAAAAACCATTCAAGGTCAAGAGTTCGATCTTCTCAAAAGCTTTGTATAAATTTCTCAAACAGTTATGTATTCTTTGACTGTATCCTTGAGGGAGAAAACACTCTGCCGAACCCAGTGAAATACATGAGAGCACGAGAGAAAAATATTTAAGGTAATAAAATACAAATGCACTAAAAATCATGCAGAGTGCACAAAACACAAACTGTTGTCAGTCATTTGCAGGAACAAAAGCGAACATACAGCATCAGACAAGTGCATCAGGCGTCTCTCGAGGACTCTTCCTCCCACTGTGACAATTTTCACACAAACTCCTTCCTTTTTCTCAAGAACATGTCATACACAGTCCTGCACCTTTCTCTTTTGGATTGACCTTTTTTTAGCGCTTTCCGTTAGCATGCATTTCAAATCCAAATTGCATCTTAATGTGATTTATCAACATTTTATAACACTATTACATGTGGCATGAAAAATGAGCCTCCCAGCATTCACGGTAAATTCAAACTGCTCTTTCCTGTGAAAAAAAATGGTAATTGCCATGTTCCAAAACTATACATTAGTCCTTTTAAACATGAAAACAAGTGGGCATGCAATATGTCATTTATCTTTAAAGCATCTCTAATTTACAAGGAGAAAATGAAATGTGACTGAAAATTCATGTTTAAAAGTAATTACAGGTCTGAACAACCAGTTCTCACCCATGTTAGTCATCAAGTCAGAACATTTTCAACAGAGCATTAAAAGTATTGGGATGAAAAAAATTACAGTGTACTTTGCTTTGTTGCGAACAATGTCAGAAATACTGTGTGTTGCCTACAACGCCACGAAGATGCCATTTGAAAATCTATTTGTAGTGTCATTACCAGTTTCCCTATCGGTCTTTTTGTCACTTATGATAATGCAACATACATAGTAGGATTTTTGTTTAATAAAGTAATGGTTTGACATAAATGTAAAAAAAAAAAATGGTGAAAGTGTATACCAAGGCCTGATGCGATGTCTTAAAATGTCTTCTTTACTCAAAAATACACATATATGTTGTTCCTTCCACAAGGTATGAACAACATTTTAAAATTTATGAAGAATTATTTTTAATCTTTATTTTGACTAAATAAGTAAGTAATCACTGCAATTTTAGAATATTGCAAAGAAAAATAACAGCTGTAGGATACTATAATATATACTAAATAACACATTTCACAAATGCACATGGTTCCCAACCTTTTTAACTCATGGTCCCATTTTAACAGAACACATTTCTGGTGACTCCACATCTTCAAAATGGACCCTTTGTTTTGTTTTGTTTTTTGCCTAAAATTAATAGATTTTTGATCATGTCCTACTTTGCTTCACTATGTTCCAAAACAATAGAAGACATTTAGTCTGTATAATGAATATTATTATGGACAGAGTTAGAAAAGCCAGGTGTAGATTATTGCACAAAGTGAGAATTGTATTTTCCTTGATGAAGACATGGTCAGTCCAGCTTGTATTTACAAGGCTGACAATTAATGCTGAAAAAAACAAAAAAAACCCAATAACTCAACTTATGAATTATGAAAGAGCTGCAGTATTTGAAACTGACCATAATGAACATTTCACAGATCAACAGTACCACAGTGTTTCAATTTCAGCTTCACAATCTGTCATGTTTTTTTATGAATTGTGATTATCTCTCTCAACTAACAATGTATTTATTTTTATTCATACATTTTGAGTTTCTATCAGTTAATAAAAACTCCAGGTGACCCCATTTGAATTCCAGGCGAGTCCACATACTGTAGGTTGAAAAGGTTGAAAATCACTGCATTAATGTATACCATCATGTAGAACACATAGTGTGTTAAAAATCACAAGAAAATATGATTATAAATATGTAATATACAACCAGGACAAGTTGTAATGTTTCAAAATAAATAATATGAGTAATGGAATCTAAATAAATGAAGAAAATAATGGGTTCCTTCAGGGGGAAAATGCTCTAAGCCCTAGTTATTAAGATAACAAATCTTACTACCATTAACCAAACTTTATTCTTTATAATAATAACTATGCAGAGCACATATTATTATGTAAATAACCTGGATTAAAAACATATTTTCGTCTGTGAATAGGTTCACTCAGCTCTGGTATTATGGTGATAAATCCATTCATTTCATTGCTTTGTTATAGTTGTGTGCAAGTGGAGGAAATAATCGTGTGCATGTGTGTAAACATAATTGTGATCTAAACTTTCTCTTTTGATGGTGAGAAGATCCCTGCTGTGAGCAAATTGAATGCAACCCCTGCAGAGGGTGGAGCTACCTTTGTATTCAGCATACAACCACCTCAGGACAGGCATTTCTGATTGGGAGATATGAAATTAATTACCCCGCACCACAGAGGACGACTATGGCAGAGCTGTTGTCATTTACATACAGTAATTAGAGTGGGCAGCTGTTGGTGCTGCTATCACAAACTTGATGTCCAAATCACCCCTTAGTGTCAGGTCAGCACAATACCTCCTAATTCTCTGTAGTTTTATTAGATGTTGTTTAAGTGCGACAGAGATGAGACAGTATGGTAACAGTGACAAGCTGTTAGATGGGAGAGGGACATCTTTTTGGTGTGTCACAGCGATGGAAGGAGGATGTGGATGTTTACTGCGTCCAGTAGCATCTGGGATACTGGGGTGTGAAAGGTGTTAACAGACACTGCTGAGGTAGTGACAGAACAACATTAAGTTCTCCTATGATCGCCCCTTTCTTGTGTGTTCAAAGCACTAACAGCTGACAGAAAACAACCAGTTTTTGATTTAATAACAAAAAGGACAAATCTGCCATAGCTGTATTAATTCAGGAGCTGATTTTATTGATCAGATTTGATAAACACCCACTCACTGATTTGAACTTAGTGACCAGACTCACTTCCAGACACTGGTGTTTAGTTGCCCTTGATTCAGTCACATCAATTCCATTTTCTGTGCTTGAGCTGGAGCCGACTCTGTCCACAACAGCCGGAGATCTCACTATGTTTTCTGAGCTGAGGGCAGACATCTCATGGTTTTATGACAGAGGTAAACCTGGCCTTCATAAATACTTCATGCACTGTTTTCTTCCAGCTGGCAAAAGCGAGCAAAAGAACCCGGGAGCAAAGGCAAGTTAGGTAAGGACACAAGTACATATTTTGACAGAAACGTGAAAGCAAGGAAGGAGGGAAGGGAATACGCAAGTAAGGTAAGTGGAACAACACGAGAGAAGTGTCTTAAACACCTACTGCTTGCCAAAAGGAAAAATGTTTCACACATGGATGCGTTTACTGATATGCAAAGTAACTATGTGGAAAACATTAAAATAATGCAGGATAGACATAAACACAATACAAATCTGCAAGTTTGTATATTCTCTTTGCCTGCATATATATATATATATATATATATATATATATATATATATATATATATATATATATATATATATACAGTAGAAGCTACGTATAGCATAAATGTAATACATATAGATCATTTCTAAACAAATCCTCTTCATTCCACTTTTAGTAATCAAACTGAAATATTCATGTTGAGGGTTTTCATCCAAAAAAAGTATATACAAAAGAATTTGTGTTTGTTTTAAAAACTAAATCATGATGAAAAATTGACTTCAGGGCAACCCATCTGCAACGACCTAGCAACCTGACGATGGACTATACTGAAACCACGGTGGGAAAAATAATATATTTTCCCTCCATGAAAAATGTGTCTTCTCAACGACTATGATGAACTGAAAAATACAAAACAATGAGCTGCAATTGCAAACCTTGTTGTTCCTCAGGCTATCTTCTCTCATAGCTGCCAGAAATGGAAAACAAACAAGTGAAGGAACCTCAGCTGTATGAATAGTTAACTGATAAATGAGCATAGATAAGGAAAATAATGAATAAAAGTGCTAAATATCTAACATATAAATACACAAAATACATATTAACAATAAATGAAATCTAAAAGAAGTGTGTATAATAAACTTGACTTTACTTAAATAACACCAATATAGGTATAAAAGCCATGAGATATTTTATGATATTGAATGACATGAATGAAAATGGTGCAATAATTGTTAATTATTGGCCATTTTATAAAAAGTGGATATTCATAGGCCACTTAAAAACATCAGTAGACTCTATTAACCCTTTAACTCTTGAGACTTAAGAAGTTCCACAATAAAAAAAAAAATAAAGACACTAACAGAACACAATTGAAGAAAAATAATAAAATGAAAAAACAGAGAAAAAAATTACAAGAATAAGCAACAACATCAACAGAAGCTAATAAATATTCACAAAATAACAAATAACATGAAAAAAATGCAAGAAAAAAAAAGACTACTGTTGTCCAGTTCCAGTCATTTTAATTTGGGCTTTTTCTTTTTCTAAATCAGTTGTAAAGTAAAATAAATTTTAAAAAAAAACAAACCTTGAATTATTCAGAATTTTTAAACTAAACCATCCATTCAGAACACATCAGCACTGACACATCAGGGGTTAAAGGGTTAACCTCTAAACCTTACTATATCCTCATGTAATAAATAGTTACAATAGTGATGTAATCTGCATGACAAATAGAGATAAAGAAAAATATCAGACGCTAATACTGATCATCTCATAAAAACCTTTAAATATGTTTGTGGTGAGAGTGTGAGGCTTGTGTTACCACTGAGGAGTGCAATTTCAAATACTTTTTATTATCATTTTTTTTTTCAGTATTTATGGGTAAAGCACAGGACACTTTGTGTACAGACACAGATATTTTAATGAAGTACTATCCATGGGTCAAACTGGTGTGGTATATTCTAACAAATGACATAAATAAACCGAAATGAATGAGGTCACAGAGGGTAGATTTGTTGTGATGACTAATATTCAAGAGAAGGAAATACGCTGGTCTTTTGGCTCTTTTTCTAACAGGAAGCTTTTCATTTCTACACTTTCACACTGGGTGAAAGCTGGATAAATCGCAGGGCAGGGTAGCATTCAGGAGGGAAATCAGCCTAATCATTACTGCCACCAAAACCTCCCAAATTCCCCAAATCAACGTGACACAGTGTGATTTTCTAATGTGTGCTGATGTGTTGACAGATACTGTTCATTTAAGAGTGATCTGGGGAAATGCTCGTCGCCCCAGGGGGGATCTGCAAGATTCAGTGAGCTGAAAGTGTGAGTTCTTAAAAACAGCTCTTATCATTTGGCTCATGTGACAGACTTATTTTGCCACAACGCTCTCTAACCACAACTTAAAGTCGGGGCAGTGTCAGGGTTGACATTGAAGATCACTTCCTAAAAGCAAAGCTCACACTAGTCTGAACACACATTTAAGTACATAATCAAAGAAAATGTATTTAACTTTATATGACAAAAAAAAAACAAAAAAACATGAGCTGTGTATTCTAATCACGTGATAACTCCATTTCACTATTTTACAATGCAAGTATAAAAATATAAATCATATATATATATAAAAATATATATGATTATATGAATTTTCTTAGAAACACCAATTGCCATTCTGTCCTTGAAACTGGTTACGTTTCATTAACTGTCCATTTACTGTATTATTATTTTAAAGATGATTGTATTTTGTATTCTATGCTATTTATACATCTGATTCAGTTTTCAAGAGAGCTGCAAAAAGTAACTGATGAATTATATGTCAGAGTAAACTGTATATAGTCACTGAGCTTTCATTTTTATGAATAAAACTGGCTCTAGGGGTCTTTTTGAGTGTAATGACATTTTGATTTGCAGATTGAAAGTAGATGGAACATTCATAGTAAATGGGAAAAAAGTTGTCACCTTACATTATTGACACACTTAAGAAACATGTAATATAATGAAAACATTTCAATATTTTCAAAGGTCATTTGATGATAGCACAGGCTTGGAAACATAACTTGTAGTTGTAACACTAAGTTGGCAAAGTGTGTTTTAACATAAAGTCATTATATAATGTCACTAAATAGTCTGAATAGCTCAAAAAACTCAAGAATTGTGTGGAAAAAAGGAAACCAATCAGATTATGGTACATACTGTAGGTTGGGCTAGGCTATTTCACAATCAATCAATCAATCAATCAATCAATCAATCAATCTATGACTCACTTTTATAGGAATCATTTCATTTACATTTTTTATTTGGCCTGTTTATTACTGTAATCACAGTATTTTACAGAGAGCTATGCTATTAAGTTAATTTTACATTGTTCTTTAGTGATGCTTTAGCATCTTTGATTGATTGATTGATTGATTCAATGATTTATTCAAAACTTGCAATGAAATTCAACATAAATAAATAAATAATAATACAAAAATCAACAATTAAGACCATCTTAAAAAGAAGAACAAGCACAATAATTTAATTTAGATGCCTGAAAAGGGGGTAGTAAGAAATGCTATTTATTTAATCCCATTCCTTCGCCATAAAACATTAATAATATTTATCTCGCTCTTCCTTTTACATTAGTCTTTTCTATTTATTCACAGACACATACATCTGCATACACACACATATGTTAATACATACCATATATACACCTGTCGGCATTAGTGTTAAGGTTTAGTTAATATTGCCTGCAGAATTTTTATAACATGCTATTTCTGGTTCTATTTGATGAATAATGATGCAAAATTACAACACATCTGTAAGCTGTCTAATTCATATGAACCTTAAATTATGCCAACATGAAAACACTTTTTTATCTGTAATAAAACTTATTCAGACACATTGTATAATTCACATATTAATGGAAACAGAGTCATACTGTATGTAAAGGAAAATACCAACTAGTGTTTTTTTTCATGTAGATATGGCCAATATTGTAATAATGTTGTTTTAAAATGCAAAAGTGCAGAGTTTAGATTTAAGAACGTCTACACACAGCTTAAACCTCCAGAAACAAGAAAAACTGAACTAGAAGAAAACATGTAACCTGCCTAAATTTTGCAAGATGTAAGAAAATTGTAATTCAAATCATGGATTCTCAGCTCTTTATATTGTCTGTAGACCAGATATTCCTGCTTTAGATTCAGATCATTCTTATGTTAAAGTGTGAAACTACAGGTGAAGCATATCTTACAATGGTAACACTTTATAATACCTACACACAATTCACTATGTAATAACCATTTATTACCTGTTTGTTCATTATGTAATAACCATTTATTACCTATTTGTTAATGGTTTATTCATACCCAATATCATAAACAGATCATTTGTTCGTCTTTTCTGTGAACAAACCATTTGTAACTGTGTGAACAAATGCTTTATGATTAATTGTGTATATGTAATACATTAATAAACATGAACAAATGGTTAATACATCACAAACAAACCATTTACACATGAGTAACAAATGGTTAACACATGATGGAATGTGTGTCGGTATTATAAAGTGTTACCTTTACAATATAGCATCTAATAAGGTAGTGATTCAAAACCTTTTTTGACTCCTGATCCCATTTTGATATCACAAATTTCTTGCGACCCCAGAAATTAAAATTGGAGATTCAAATTTAGCTAAAATTAAATTGCTTTTTTCAATGGTATGAACTAAGTAAGTAAAACTAAGTGACATTTTTGTCCCCTACAGAGGACAACAATGCATCACTGGGTCTCAGGAGGTTAAGAGGAAGAACTATATTTGTCACTTCATAATTGACTGCACTTAGTTATAGACAGACATCATATAAAATAAACTGCACAGAAAGGACTCTTTACTAGTCAG
The DNA here is from genome assembly GCA_020466265.1 of Siphamia tubifer. Lineage (NCBI taxonomy): Eukaryota > Metazoa > Chordata > Actinopteri > Kurtiformes > Apogonidae > Siphamia > Siphamia tubifer. Next base: position 21,682,628 of record CM035796.1, read on the forward strand.
TCCTGCAAACCACATGTGTATTTTCTTCTTTGTTTCTCCCTTATATGCGCTTACATTAATGATCAGGGGCTTTGAGGTGAACTGAGCCTTTATCTGCCCACTGATCAGCATGAATCTTATCGGACTTGTTATGTTTTCCTACCAATAGCCTCATTATAAGGGTGAGAGAAGCAGGAGGGAGACATGTGCTTGACTGTGATCTACACATCCTCTGTTCCCCTATTAAGAGTGCAATGGATTTCCTATACTGTCATGAGGAGATAAAAAAAAAAGGATGATAGCCAGGTTTGTGTGGCTTCTAAAGAGAGTAGGGGTCAAAAAGAGTGAAAGACATAAGAGATCTGATGGCTGGATACAAACACCTGCTTTTTTAAATATGCATTTACAAAAATCAGGCGTGACGGAGGAGAAACCTTTGCGGCGAATTGACGATGATGCCGTTAGTATCATGATGAAGGTGATGATGTTGATGGTGAGTGGGAGGAGAGGAACGGAGTAAGAGAGGTAGTGCAGGATGATGACGAATGTGTTTTGACATGAGCAATGAGTTTACTGCTGTTTGTTTGTACTAAAGCAACAGTTTCATCACAACAGACTACTGCAGTTATTAAACAGGTGGCGAGGTACCCCATGGCATCCACTATTATCCACAACTCCCCAAATAAACATCACCTAAGCACAAATGGCCCCCCTGGGTAAGACACACCACATGGAAAAGTGGTATAGCATGTTCATAAATAACAAATGGAAAGGTGCATCTTCCCAGAGGACCATTTTTGACTGGATGGGAAGAAAAGACTGGAAATGTAAGTGGAAAGTGCATTTACATGACGAATTTTCATCTGCTGACTGTTTAAAAGGGCTGTAGAGTAAAACATCCTCTGAATGGCTGCAAACACTCTGATTAATGGATTTTTTTTACAGTATCATCTCTTTTCTGAGCAATAACGTGATCATATTTCTCTTGGAATATTTTGACTGTATATATATATATATATATATATATATATATATATATGTATATATACCATAGCTTTCCAAGGCTACAGAATAATAGTGAATACAGTTGTACTTCTACTTACAAATTTCATTCATTCCAGAAGTGTTTTCGTACTGTTCACATTTTACACGTAAAAGGCTTGATTCTTTCCAAGGCCCCCAATACTACCCCTGTTTATTGGTCTCAGTGGGTAAATGTTTCTTCACTGACTGAACATTAAACATTAAACCATTCAAATGAACCAAACATGTGGGTCTTTTCCATACTATTGTGGTTGTTTTAATTATCACTTTCACCTTCAACAATGTTTGTTGACCACCCATGTGATGCTTTAAAGTCCGGGGGTGCTTGAACCTTCACCCCCACCCTCCATCATCAGATCACGGATGCTTTTTCTGAAACAATCACCTCAGTCATTGTATCTCCTGCAATTTCTTTCTCCTTTATCCAAATGAGTAACACTTTCTGGTCGTTCAGTGATGACCTCTTTTTCAATATCACACAGATGCCTTTGGAAGGGGTCGCTGCTTTTAATGCATGTACCGATGGTAGACGGGCTTCAACCATATTCCTTTGCCATATCACTCAACTGTGTGCCACTGACATATTTTTTTATCATCTCCTGTTTTACTTCCATTGATAACACAGCCTGCTTCTTCTTTTTATTTGCACCAGGAATCACTTTCTTTGGGCTCATAATGAATAATGAATATGTACTGTAATAAAGTTTAAATGAGCACACTGGGAAAAAATCACCAAACAACAGTAACTCTGTGATGACTGAGGGTCAAAGGGTCACAAAAAGCATCATGGGTAGCTCCCTCATAGCCAATGGGATGTTACGTACAGTATGTACATGATGTATTTACGTACATTATGTAGTTACGTTCAGTAATGTACATATTTATGTCTCTGGGGTTTTGGTTTCATTTCGTAAATTGAATTGAGACAAAAAATTGAGGTAAAGATGTTTTGTTGCTTGGATTGTTCGTTAGCTGGGCCTTTCATAAGTAGAGGTACCACTGTACTGTGAATTGGACATAATGTAGAGCTTGGTTTACAATTCTAAACCATCTTCTTATTTAACATATGACAATTTTTCTGATTATGACAAGTAAGTATGACACTTACAATTAAAGATCTGTGGTGCTTAACCATTACTTCATAAACAGCAGTTGCAAATGACCACCTTTTTAGGGCTCCATAGATAGATAAAGACTGAACAGCTTTTGCAGCTCCAAAACTGTTCAAATGTGAGAAAACATAACTATTCATTCACAAAACACCATTGCTAATGGAGGAAATGACCAGAAATAGCTCTGCCAAACAAACAGCATCACTGTGCAGCTCTGCCAGTCCATGGATATAAATGAAAAAAAAAAATAAACACATATTTTTGTATAAAATGTAGACAATTCACAAAAGACAAGACTACTACATGCAGTTAAGTGTGTGCAATTAACTTAAATTAACATAAATGTACACGGCATCTTTTGGAGTTCAGAGATACTGAGATGTTTCTTTGAAAAACGAGGTATATTAAAGGATGTGTAACACTGCTGTTATCTGTGTGAGTCACAGCTGTAACTTTAATGGATTATGTTGTTGATGTGAAATACTGTACCAGAGAAGCAAACTTCAAAATTGTTTTGTGAAAGTGAAGTGCTTTATGTGTACATTTTTGTTTATTAAAAACATATTGTTTTTCTCTCTACAATCCTTAGACTGAACTGTGGAGCAAAGCCAGAATGAGCTCCACAAATCAAATTATTCTTTCACAGCAAATGCATTTCACTGTCATATATGTCAACTGGACAATCAAATGTGCATGTGTAAACGTTCTGATGGACCATGATCCAGACCAAACAGACGCGTTGACTCCTGAAGCACAAGTCGACTTAAATTTGGAGGAGTCGACAAGTCACGCATTATTCTTTCTGCCCCCCCCCCCCCATAATCGTATGTGTGTCTGTCACTCTATTTTACTTCACCTTAGATGAAAAAAAAAACAGCACGGCTATCTGAAGAGGCTAGCTAATCTGCGTGATATAAGCAGCATCCGCTAGCTAACCTAAGTGAGCAGCAGCGCAGACAACATGCATTAAGACGACGCGTTCTTTTTCCAAACATGACGTAGGCAGTGTGGTGTGCAGCTTGGCGGCCGCTGACTTACACTTTTTGCATTTAATTAAATTTCACTTATTTTTTGTGACAGACACCTCTGCTGTAGTCATTTAATACAGTATGTTACTGCCGCTTTTACTTAAATTCTTAATTGTCTTTTAAATGTTTAATGTCTCTTATATTTTAATTGTCTTTTAATTGCATTTTAATTATATTAAATTTCTTATATGTTTTATGTAAAGCACCTGGAATTGTTCCGTACACGAAATCTACTATACAAATACATTTGCTGATGAAGTTCAGTAAACAAGCATTAACATGAACTCATCCATTACCTTCTGCAGATGGCTTTTGTGGCTTGTTGCGCCACAATTTTTTGTACAAATATATCCAAATATTTCAACATCCCAACAGGGTGATGACTAAATTGTAAACTCCTGGCTACAAAATACCACTTCAGAAACCAGATATGTACTTTCTGTATTACACCAAAGCTAATCGCTTCAAATGTATTTAACATAATAATTTTATGTGAAAAGGTGTTTTTTATTCTAGAAATAAATATGTAATTTCTCTGTTACTGTCACTCATGTTGCCATGCAAATATGATAGGTTGCAGGAGATGTTTTATTATTACAGAGGACTGCAACCTTTTAAGTTCGGAGAAAAGAATGACACCTATTGTATTTATTTATTTATAATCTTGAACACACATGAAACCCATTAACAGTTTGGGCTAAAATATGTTTTATAATGCAGTGAAATATGAAAGCGGTAAAAAAAATCATAGCTGCAGCATATTTAAAAGCTATAAATACTACATGAAGAGAAGTAAAAAAAAAAGCTTATATGGCGCCTTAAATCTGAATAAAAGAATGCTCTATGATCTGCAAAAAAAAAAAAAAAAATACAATGCATCCATTCTAACATCAGCCTGATGTTAGGTTAGAAAGCTACAGGCAGAGCAGCAGCGATGCACAGCTACAACTCACCTCGAACTTTGCCTTTTGAAGCCATCACTGGAGTCCCCAAGTAGACATGAGGGGTAGATGGACAGCAAAAGAGGCAGAAAACAAAGATCAAAAAAAGGAACAGAGAAAGAAGAAAGAGCAACTGATTAGACAACTGTAGGAAGAACAGTGTGCCTGTATTTGTCAAGAATATGCAGAAACAACATTCTTTTTTATCTTGAATGTCAGTCATAAATGCTGCAGCTGAATGCCGGAACATCACAGATCATTCAACCCTGAAAGAGAACGATTTGGCTCATCAGCAGATTGAGACCTTACAGTGTAGCACCTTTTAATTACTCGCGTCACATCACCTGGATCCTGCAAGGAAGCGTGTTGCTTTCTAATGAATTTGCAATGCTCATAGGGATATGTCCACACCATAGAGATACCGTCAAAAAGATAGATGTTGTGTTTGATTTCATTTCTAGCTGATATTACAAATTAGACTTCACTTCAATGATGATACTGCTCTTGTCATCAGTGTTGAAGAGTGCAGCCTGGACTGTGGGGCAGATAATAGGCCTTGTTATGCAAGGTTTCAGTTACCAGCTTGTGAAGAATCATACAGATGTATAAAATAAGAAAGGGAACAAAGAGGAACTATATTACAACACAAGCATCACCTCTGGATGGAGGGTTGACCTTGTCATATTTAATTATGTAATAATTATAAAAATGGTTTGATGAATTAATTCGTGTGCCAATATGTGAAAAAAACTGCATTGCCATTGATGTTATCTGTAAAATGTGACAAAAATGTTGTTTGTAATGTGACTGTTTGAGTTAATTATTTGAACCTTTCATTTTCAGTACTATTCATTTTGTCCTTTTTTAAAATTTATTTTTCCTTCTTTCATTTTTACCCATACATTTATGTCTTGACTTTTTCCATTTCCATTTTTTTAATCTCTTGATTTATTTCTATATTTATTTTCATCTGACTTTTCATTAATTTCTTGACATTTTTACCTCCTCCAAGGAGGTTATTTTTTCATCAGGATTTGTTTGTCTGGTTATCAGAAAGGTAACTCAAAAAGTCATGGATGAATTTTAATAGAATTTTCAGAAAATGCTGATACTGGCACAAGGAACAGATGACTACATTTTGGTGGTGATGGGGTGGGGGATGGATTGATCTGCCTTGGCGGGGGTCTGTGCTCTCCAAGTGGTCTTCTAGTATAATTCATAATCATATTCATCATAATAATCATATTATTCTCCCTCTTGCATTTTCTTCCTCTAGGTATTTCTCCATATCCATTTATTCCCGTGCTTTACATTTTTCCCTGTCTTTTTAAAATGTTTATACACATATGTTTTAAGTAAACGAGGGGGGCGGTCATTAAAGGCGTGTCCTGGTGCCATAAAGAGACAAAGAAAATGTAAAGAGAAAACAATACAAAGATAAAAATTCAAGAAAATAAGGATAAAATAAATAAATGGCATGAATGAATGAAATATTAAAGCAAATAATAGAAAATTGAATTAAAATGGTTACAAATGACAAAAAAAAACAAAAAAAACCCACTTTTGTCACATTTTACATTTAACTTGATAAAAAATAACTTTCAACATGTTTGGATCATTTATTGCCGCATTAATTAATGAACTTATCAAGCTGTTTTTAAGTGACTGTATATATTTTTAAGTACAATGTCTGTCCTCTATGCCTCTGAGACATCCCGCAGGTAAAAAAAAACACAGAGGAGAGTGAAATAAACAACATAGATTGTCTGTTAGTGTGCATGTGTGTTTGTCTATTAGTGTGTGTGCGTATCCCCAGGGAATGACTCTTATGCTTCACACACACTGCTTTGCCAAATTGATGGATCTATTGGAATGCCTCCAGTGAGCCTGAAAACCTGTACTGCTCTAAGAGACAGTGCCTGAAAAAGAATGAGAGACGAAGAACAAAGAGAATCTAACCGCAGGTGCTGAGTCTACAGGTTATAAAAAATAATTGTGCTTTCTTTTCGATTACAGATTTATAATTTATCTCTCCTGTACTTGACTGGTATAGAAAATGAAGCTGATCTCCATACTGTCATATATTTAATTATAGAGCCAGAAAAGCAAGATATTCCCAAAAGAACCTCTATACCAACCAAACTCTTCCAGTTTTTAGCGTATATTGGCACTCCTGCTGCATTTATGATTTTGTCTGCTCTGAACTCTTAGGTGAGAAAAAGAGCATGTGAAATACAGATAAAGGCTATATGTGCCAAAACTATTTTAATCTTAAAAATCACAGCATGTTCACAGGACATCATTAAAAAAAAAAAAAATCTCTAAATTCTTGTGAAAACAAGCTAAGGTGTTTGACTCCTACACACATGCACAGGCGAGCAGGCAATGACAATTTCACATCTTGCTGCTGTGTCATTGGCCTACAGGGGCAACCAGTGTCACATGTCTACCAGCACTGCTTTCAACATGAGACATGAGACTACATGAGACTGATGGCTTTGTGAAATATTCACTGTGTAAAGGCTGACCTCGCTCCATTCCTGTGGTTAATCCCTGCTGTCAAGTTTCCTGTCACAACTGTGGGTCTATAATCCCAGTCAATACACAAAGAAAAAAGCAGCGGTATGCAAAGGAAAAAAATAAATAAATGAATAAATAATAATAATATAATAATATATATATATATATATATATATATATATATATATATATATATATATATATATATATATATGCCATTACTTTTCATGCTTAAACATCATATACAATACACACTGTATATGCAGTACATATAATGAAATAAGAAAGAAAAGTAAAAATAGAACACAAGTACCCAAGAACCAGAAAGATAGTGGGAGTCGTATTCACTACTCTCTCTGCACTTGTATATTTGAGTATTACAGTTGCCAGGCAACCGACACAACAGTTCTCTAAATCCTGGTGAGCTGAAATTGAATAAAACACTTTTCATTCCGGTCTCTTATTCCTCTATTTTACCATGCTACAAGCACAGTATTCCCAATTGATTACACAATGGCCACCTTTCCTATGCTCTCAACACCCCTGATTTAACAAAATCTGCTGAAGACTTATAAGAAATTGGAAGTTATGATTGGATTATTTATCTAGAATACTTTTCTTTTGTCTCATTTTCAGACAATAACCATCATAAAAGAAAAAAATTAATTCAGTATTTTTAGATAGAGCATGGATTCCATTATTTTCATATCATGAGGATAAAGTTAAGCATAAGTATAGCCCAAAACTTTCTTTTTATATTTGCATACAGGTAAACTCCAGTAAGAAATGATGTGACACTCAACAGATTCCTCTGTCCATATTCTTCCAAAGGCTTAGTCTATCCCATACCAAAAACATGATCAGGTTTTCCATCAAACGGTTGGTAAAAATAAAAGGTGCAATAAGATGACATTTCTTTTTAATGGTCCATTCATTTGCTCTAAAAGCAATCAGCGCATCATGATAAAAAGCATGATTTAACTGCACAATAGCTGTTAACAGAGGACAACAAGAAGAAAATTGCTTGTAATTCAGTATCCATGTGGAATTAATAGCTGGTAGTTAAGGGTGATGCCTTGAAAGGTTCATGTGATGAATCAGACATTGTGTGCACAATAGTGTCCTGGGTACTGTTGAGTAGTTAGAGTATTCTAACAGATCCACATTTCAGTAACCCAGGATACTGAAATGTCACACAAACATATATATATATATATATATTTATATATATATATATATATATATATATTTATATATATATATATATATATATATATATATATATATATATATATATATATATATATATATATATATATATATATATATATATATATATATATATATATATATATATATATAAAAGGTTTACATAACAGTCAATGAACAAATAAATCCAAAACTACTTAATTACATATTTTTATATCATTTCTCCACTCTACTCTTAAACTGAAAAATATTCATACAGCTCTTTTCTTTCATTGCCAGAAAATTCCACATTCTGACACCAAGAACAGAAATACACATTTGTTTTCCAGTCATTCTCACCTTTTGATGTTTAAAAAATAAAATATAGTAGTAGCAACAAAACCATGTCACTGCTGGAGTATTAGGGATACAGTTTTGCTTTTCAATGCTGAAAAAAATTAAGTATGCTCATTAGAATAGATAAAAAAAAAAAACCTATTTAAGTCCAGGGTAAACACACAACTGAACCTCAGTGTCCCTACCATGAGCAGCACAACAGGCCATGTCACTGTGGGAAACACATCAGAAACCTTACTATGTGGATTAACAATGGAATCAATCACTGAACTCTGTCATGACAACCTGATGCCACCATTCACAGCTGCAGGTCTTCATCCTCTTCCACATCCTATGTGGTAGCGGTGACACAATAACAGTAGGAGGACATGTTTACCTGTTGATAATGTCTCTTTGTTGGCAGTACATTAATGCCAGTAAGACACATCCACAGTATGATACTGTCGTTTATTAGTGTGTTTGGTCTCAGTTTCTATTTGCAGTAGGTACTGAAATGTTAGATTAAATACACATGGATACAGAGGTGTACAGCAGGTGTGTGCATTTCTTTATGTTCCATGTAAGCATCTGATCTCAAATATGACAAAGGCTGGGATAAACCTCTTCAGTAGCATACTAATGTGCATATGTAATTAACCCTATCAAGACCCAATCAGTGAATGGATTCAAGTGTCTGTTGAATCATTTCTAAAACATAACTTTTTTGTCTGTCCAAATTAAAACATAATTCATGGAATTTTCAAACTCATATATGATTAACAGCTTCTATCTTTGGCAGTAATGTAGATAGAGAGGCAGTAGTTATGTGCTTTAAGAACAAAAGCATTTTATGTGGACACCTCATACATATGTAAGTGTCTCCTCTGAAAGGACAGTAGGTTTTATACAGTGAAGCTGAATATATTTTTTTTTAACTTTTCAAGTTCATATTGTATACTAAAAACGTTTTAACAATATCTAAAATGGGCGCTCAAGGCTGTTACACAGTTATTTTACTCTGCACACAATCAGTAAAATGAATAATTAATAACACTGTTGATTTAATCTGTAGCTCCCACTAAAAAACCTTTTGTACTCAGGACATTTGTGTGTCTTATGCAGTTGGTTTCCAGCTCTCATTTCAGACTTTTCTGTGTGGAAGCTGACATGTGGCTGGTAATCAGAATAGGCGGAGGCCAGAGTCATGGTAGACTGAATGGAATGAAGAATATAAAGTATAATGCTTATATCTCACAGTCTGTGAACTTGAAGAGTTACTGTCAACAAGCTGTAGCTTGTACTGATATGTTCTATTACTAAGTGATAGGCAATGTTGAACACACAATAAAATGCAATATCACCATGACCCTGAACACATTTTCTGTAGACAGGTGGTGTACTTCAGTGCCAAAACCTGGTTAGAAAAAGGAAAAACATTCAAAATAAATTCATATTTTTCAAAAATGGTGCAAAATGTGGACGGGGCAACCAGACAAGGCATGACTTATATACACTTATATATAAGTCACTTATAGAACACTAAATGTGATATCCTCATACTGTTATTGTTATGTAGTATCCTAATATTGTTATTAATTTATAGAAACAATTCTTAAGGTGAATGCTTACAACTAACAGTCCAGAAGGTAACAGTCCTGCAAAGTGAATAGTATTTGTCCACATGTCCACAAAGAAAATCATATGATGGAATCAGAAGTACAACATGTTGATAGACTTTGCATTACAGTAACGTTAATAGATAACTTATTGATCCCTTACAGGAAATGGGTTTGTTACAACAGCAAAAGAACTTCACATACCAGGCTGCCCGAGCCTAGCCACACTAGACGCCCCTAGGGACAGCAAATCTAATTTGCTACAGTAGTAGTCTAGTTACGCTCAATGAAACCTTTGGCTAGATTTCCCTGAAACTGGCCGATGAATCACAGTGAAGTATAAGTGGGTGTAACAAAGTGACGCTGTGATGATTTGGAGAGAAATAACCGGAAACAACCATGGAAGAAGAACATCAACGATAGATGGCTGTCGACTGGGTGGTGATTTCCTTTTATCAAAGATGAGTGAAGAATGTGAGAAAACAGCAGCAATATTTAAATTATTTCTTAAGCTCCATAATCCACCATTTTGTTTAGTCATTCTTAACTTTCTCTGGACTCCTCCTTGAACTTTTGGGTGTCTAACTTCGTCACCCTAAAGATTACGTTGATTGTTTGTAGTTCCGCTCTATTGCACACAGAGGGATTTGAGAGACAACCTTTTAGCCCCTCCCCTGCCAACGAAGGACCACTAGACCCATACATGGAATGAATGTGGATAGTGCAACTGGACTAAGGCTGCCCACCACAGACAATAAACCAGATTCCAGGAATACAGAACAGAATGCAAGCACACACAATAAAACATACTCAGACAATATACAGTATATTGTTGTCACAGTACATGTGGAAACATGGGAACAGATCAGATTTTGGGGGGTGGGGAAAAAGACTAGGATCTGAATTCACACATGTACGTGATCTCATTTCTAAACATGGACAATTCTTGAGCATTTTATTTCAAGGGCTGCATTGCAAACAAATGCAAACACATGCTGAACCGCAACCATTGCCTCCTTTAACCAATGATAAAAGGCTGTTACAACATGTTTCTGCTGCTGTGGGTTCAGCTGAGAGAGGTAAGAGTGAATTACAGTGGAGAAACGTCTGCTTCCCAGTGGAGGTGTTTCAGCCATGTCCATCCAGAAGAAGACCTCGGGGCCGACCCAGTGTATGCTGGAGGGACTATATCTGTTGGTCGGCCTGGTAACACCTCAGGATTCCCCTGGAGGAGCTGGTGGAAATGGCTGTTGAAAGGGAAGTCTGAGCCTCATTGTTGAGGCTGCTGCTCCTCATGACCCAGACCCAAATAAATGGATGAAGACAATGGCACATAGTTCATACTGTATGTCTGTATACAATGTTAAATGCATTTGCAAAGGAGGGTGTGGTCTTAATGAACGGTAGGATCAGTGTTCTGTGTTGTTTCTAAATGTGTTTTCTGATTAGTGAAGCTTTGGTGAACCCACAGTTAAGGTCACAGTGTCTATGATCACATTATTTCCATTTGTTATGATCAGCTGTGGAAACAGTCATGAGTGAGTTATATCCTGTCTTAAGAATACTACAGCCAGTCAGTAAGTGTGTTGCTTCTCATAAGCTTTAAGTTACCCTAGTGTATCCCAATGCTAAAGAAAGTGATCTGCATTAAAAATGTAAGAGGTGCATCTTTAGCCTTTGACCTACACTTCCACCAAGTCTAATGAACATCAATTCAGTATTTTCTGTCTAATTCTGCAGCCAAACAACTGGGAGCAAAGCCCTGTTTCACACAGGTAATAAAACACTGATTTATTCATGTCTTGAAATATGTTAAATATTGAACCATGAATATAGAAATAAAGAAATGTAGAGATCAGTCTTTCCTTCAGCAGGCATGAAGGCCCTGGTCTATGTGTCATGTGACTGTAAACACACACCTTGATTGTGAAGCGGTGTGTGAGTGATGAGATACAGAAACGGTCTGAGTTCTGAACAGGTTGCACTGTGTCTCTATGACTGTCAGCAGGGCGCCGTCATAAATAAACTGTGTGATAGTTCATACAGGCGCCTCCTACTGTGACACGCACACATATATACACACACACGGCAGTGATCACAGTACTCCCTTAGGGTATGTGTCTCCTGGGAGGACAAGTGTATGATTGCATGATCCTTCCTTCCTGTGTTTTCTACTTTTCCTTTCCTTAGCTGTTCCCTCTTCTACTTATGTTCATTCTGGAGTTTGCATCACCTGCCTTCTCACTCTCACAGCACATTAACCCTTTCCTTACCAGCCTCTCTCTTTCACCTGCTGTATTTCTTCCCCCCTCAGGCTACCTTTTTTCACAGTGGCAGATATATTCAGAGTCTGACATGCAATGAAAAGCCTATGGAGATCGATGTGTGCAACGTGGCTCTCTGAGCTGTCACATGCCATGATGGAGAGTTTAGCTTATCTTTAGTACAGCAGCAGCTGTTTTGCCGTATGTTTGATGTACTCCAGGCCCTTGGAATCCTACCAATATTCCACCGGTGAGCAGATTGCTGTAAAACCTTAACGCACTCTTTGTCACCTTATGACTTGACTGTATATGGAGCCATCAATCTACACATTCAAAAGAACATAAAAACATTGAGTGAATGAACAGTGACACATATTTAGGACAGGCCAATGCATATTTTTGCCTATTTGTCTATTGAATGAATGTGAGTAAATGTATTTCAATTCTATTTGATTTACCAACAAATGTATTTAAATCTCATTTGATTTAGCGCAGCTTTTGCTAAAGGCTACACTTTATCTCAGGGTAATAAAGAAGATGGTAAACAGTGTTAATAGATGGAATCAAGCTTACTTAACTCAGCTTATTGCCACCATACTGCCTGCTTTATTAGATCTATCTACCATGTCCTTGTTTTCTCACATTACAGGAAGACACACATCTGTTTGTTTTGTCATTTCATCTACCATATTTGATTTCCACTCCTCTAAACCATATTGTGTCTCAGAATCATGTGCTCATAAGCTGCTGAAGTGATAAAAAAAAAAAAAACCACACAAGGACCCAATAGGTGCACAGAGGCAAACATGTTCATTACACGTGCATATTTATTCCATTATAGCTAAATATGTCCTACAGCAAGTATTGATGATTTCAAAGGTGTCCTCTTTTTTCCATAATTATAATAAGTAAAGAGGATGAATCACCATCATCAGACCATGTGATCTGAAATCTAAGGTTTTTGTAATGTATTCAATTACACATGTAAGTATGTGATTTTGTTTCCCCCAGTAGGGTAAAATCCTAATACTTATTATTACCACAGTAACTAGTTAAGAGTTTAAAGCATTTCCTCATTGACTGAATCACCTTTTCTTTGTGATGGAGATCCACATGATCCACATGTTTCCGGCTTAATTTAATAAGGAAAATATTATGCTATATTATACTATATAATGATTTCAGTTACAGTGCAGGCTATCTACTATAAAACATTAGTTATTTTGGTTTTTGGCGAAAAAATAATACTGATAAAGTTGATTATATATGGAATCTAAGGTTTGTCCTATTTTGTTCGAGGTCAGTGAAATGATGTATGTATTGTAATATAGACAGACAGAAAGATACACAGGAATATTAGTATTAGTATCAAACATAACAGAAATACTTGAAGCAGTTGAAATGGAAAATGTTATTTTTGGTTTTTACTGTTAATAATTACATGTTGTAGGATTCAGTTCATCCGTCATTGCTGGTGGCCTCCAGCTGAAAAGCCATACAGACACAATGATTTAGGGTTTATTTTGCATTTGTTGCTGATGCAGTCCACAGTAAGGTTGACTATACAAACAGTGGAAGCGTGTTTGTCCAGCTTTGTAGAGGTGCAAAAAACAGAAGCTGGTCTTGAAGTTAAGTAGACAATATGTAAAATCAATTAAACCATAATGTGAGTTGTGTGATTACATTAATTTGAATGGAGGATCTAAAGAACAGGATTAAATTCTTCACGTCCATGAATTCACCCCATTCACCCTACTTACATTTACTCAACATATAATGCTCCAAAGTGAATGGGTATTAAATCCATATTCAAGCCCATTGCTTTTTTAGTTTTAGTCTTTTGGTGAAAATTTAATTTTAGTTTTAGTCACAGTTTACTCTTGTAAATCACTTTAGTTTTAGCTGACTAAAAATCATAATAGTCGACCAGTGTTTTTGTTTTGTTAAAAATTATGTAAAACCCAATGTGTTTATTGTAATGTTTTAATGTGTAATGCATATAAGATTTCACCAATTCATTGCAGTTGAATTAACAGTTGTTGATAAGAGAATATTATGTTAAAGTAGTGGTGCATGATTAAAGCAGCACAAAAACCAGAGATTGAGGCAAATATCTTTATTATACCAACTGTTAAGATTCAAAATCACACAAAAAAGTGCCACAGAAATTTCAGGCAGACCCTCACTGAAGATTTACAATTTAAGTGTTTTCCATTTCACTCTCGTTTCAGGCTTTAAACTGTCCAGCTGTTCCATCTAGTGCTAGCCTCCTCCATCACCTGTTGTTCTATGGAGTCACTTTTGTGTTTGGAGCAGCCCACAAATGAAGCAGAAATGCTCTGCTGAGTTGGTGTCTTTGCTGTGTGACTCTCAACATTACCTCTGGAGGTCTTCTGTAGCTGCAGTGGAAATAAGAGAGGGGGGTTACAACAGGGAAACGCCAATAAAATCCTAACATTGTTTTCACAAACAACGATGAAGCTGTACTACTCAATTCAAAACATTTAACAGTAAAACCACATTAACATTGATTTAAAAAAAAAAGTTTGCCCACGTCGACAGTGTTGGTCTGACACATTAAGATGAAAGCTCCAAACTCACGTCTTGGATTATATCCTTAAACAAGCTCCGGGAAAAAAATCCTGACTTTACAGGCGGCATGTTTGGTTCAAATCGAGACAGGGAAAAGTTTGCAATTTGACACAGTATTTGCCAAAAAGCCTGTTCCCAGAGGCATGCATCTTTTCGCAGTGTTGACAAATGCATGTTATAAAGCTAGCTACACGGCTAATGTGTTGAGCTAGCTCCTCAAACTAACCACATGATACACCTTTATACATTGAAACAATCTTTTACAATCTGTTTCCTTTTCACTTGATAAACCAAAGGTGGCAAGACCAGCGACTATGAAAAAGTTAACACTGAATAATAATTACATGCATGCATTACATTCTAGCAAACATTTAGGAGCTAACGTGACTCTCTTACCTTTGCATGGGTTTCATCATGGCTGGTCTGCATGTGTAGTGTCTCTGTCAGTGGTGTTTCACATTGGTTACACGTGATTTTGTTCTTGGAACTGAGGAAGGTGAAATGAGTCCATATGTCCTCTCTTTGTTTTCACCCGGACATTACATATAAACTGCCATGAAATGACTGTGGTGGAGTTGTGGTATTCCAAACCTGGCCTGTGGATGAAAGTGGATGCCAGAGCCAGAGAGAAAACAAACTCTGGTTGATGATTGTTCTGGTTTTAGATGTGTGGTTTGATCTGATTGGTTGTCTTTCCCTGTCAATAACAGAAGTAGTTCTGATTTGGTTCTGTCTCTTGAGAGTATTTTAGTCATGTAAATAACTTTCATCACAGTTTTAGTCCAAAAGCATGCTCTTTTTTTCGCCATCGTCTAGTTTTTGTCACGGAAAAATTGGGCATTGACAAAAATTATTCTGAAAATTTTTAAATTAACACTGATTCAAGTTCAGCTGGAGGTAATATGAGGCTTCAAAAGGTTAACCCAAACCAAATGGGTACATCTTAAAAATAAAGGAATGTGTCCCAGTATTTCCTTGTCTGGCTGTGAAATGGGGAATTCTACCCCAAAAAAATATGTCCAATTCATTTGACCTTATACTGGCGTAGCCTAAATCCATGTTAGGCCACCACGAAGAAGTTGACTTTCTTCTTTATAAATCAGGAATAGTAACAATTACAATCTGTTTTAATTTTGGACAACACTCAGAAGAAATGATAGACATTCAAAGGCATTTCAGAATCAATTGATTTACACTGATCATTTTCATCTTTGTCTATTAAAATGATAATTTTTCTTCTAAAGTTTACAAATAAAATATGTCTAATCTGGGTGTAATTTGCTGGGGGGATCAAACCTAACTGATGTGAGTGGCTGAAGCAGTGCGTCGGTCAAGATGACTGACAGATTTTTCATCTAATCACAAGCAATGATTTTAGAAAAGGCCCCTCCTTTGACAACAGATCGGTTGCATAAGGGTCCCAGATGGCATTGTGAAATACCATTTGGTGACAGTCAGGTTAGGGGGGATCATCCCCCCCTCTGGTTTTGGACATCACCATTAGGGCTCTGTGGTCTGTGAGGCTTCCTGACAGCGTGAACACAAAATGCCTGAAAGAAGAACTTGACATGTACAAGTTCCAGGGGGTAAATATCTGCCAGTCCAGTGATAGAGATCAGCAGAGGGCAAGTGCATTCTGTGAGTGCTTATTTACCTCACTGGCAGACAATGTAAAGCACAGGCCAGATGACAATGGTGTGATTACTGCATGCACTGCGCTGTGCCCCTCAAGCTGGCCAAAGGATGAGGACGAACACATGGCGCTGGTTATGACAAACTCATCAGCATTCAAAACACCCTTGGTGCTGAGGTCTCGGACATCTCTTTGCTCATGAAGGAGTTTAGAGTGTACAAGTTCAACAGAATGCAAGGAGAAAATCTATATCAAAGTGTTGTCTGCAGTTTCCACGCTTCCTGTGTCAACAGCAGAATGTGAGCGTGGAGTTAATGCCATGAATCACATCCTTACTGATGAGCGCAACAGAATGAATATATCCACATTGAACAGACTTCTTTTTCTCGCTGTCAATGGGCCAGACATGTGTTCCTTCCCTGCTGAATAATATGTAGAACTGTGAATTAAAGGAGGGCGAGATGGCGCCCCTACAGGGAAGCAGAAAAGGGCACATGAACTGCACCGTCAGAGCAAACTGTTCATTTGAAACGTTCATTTATGTTATTCATGTAAACGAGAATGAGGGTCATAACATCCAATGCAAACTTTTTTCTGTGGACCCCCCCCCCCCCCTGTTTTTTTTGATAAATCGCACCCTGTATCTAATCAAACAGCACCTTCATTCCATTATTATTTTTATCTACTGAGATGCTGTAGGTAAATTGGCAATATTGATAAATGCAAAGAAAACGTTCTCATGCTTGATGCTTTAACTATAGTGTGTGACTCATAACACATGGTACTCAGTACAACATGAGTATTTATATACAGTGATAAAACTGTTGGCCAGACGATTTACTGTAAGATGGTATGCCAAGTGTGCATATTCATTAGTGCACATATTTAAGCACAGTTTTTGTTGTTGTTTATAATTGTAATTACCACAACAGAAAAAAAAAAAACTACAACCAAATGAGTTATTAACTGTGTGCATTTTAAAAAGTAAATGGGCTGTGATCTAACCAAATCTGCAGTTGTTTGAGCAAATAACAATAATAAAAAACTTACTGCACACTATCATGTACTCATCTATCACCCCTATCATCTTTTTTTTTTGGACATTGCAGTCTTCTAAATTACTTCAATTTGTTCATTCAGTGATATCCGTGCTCTTGCATGACATGAGCCTCCTGAATTTGCATGCAAAACATGATCACCAGCCCAGCCTATATAGTTCTCATCTGGGAAATATGCAGAAGAAATGTACATGAGAAAAATGTTGCAAATCCAAAATAAATCAGAGAGATTTTGATTCTCACAGGACAAGTATTATCATAGGACCCCTGTGTTTGCCCAAATAGGGTAGGCAGTGGAATTGTTAGTTTACAAATTACAAACACGGCAGATTCACAAAGGAATAAGACCTCTGCAATTACTGCAAATTACCAGAGATCCAGATGTAATGCCATTCCCATGAGAATACAATTTTAATCACAGATTGATTTACAGTCCTTCTGTTACATGATTCCACATACAGTAAGAGCATCACACAGAAAGTTGAAAAATACATCCATGCACCACTGCCTCTTTGAATAGACACATGTGACAAACACACTCAGCGTACATAAAATTAAAATTGGAAAAAAAGGGGAAAAAACACATACAGTAATTATACAAAATGCAGTGGCATACCTCACAGGCTTTATTCACAGAATGCACACGAACATGGCCATATATCACACCTACCCACGCACCCAGCAGACCTCATCAGAAACAAGTGACACTATGCAGTATGCGCTGCAGAATCTTGTACAGATCTTATCCCCCATGGTTAGTATGGCTTCATATATCATGCTAATTAAGTAGGACTCTGCGAGACAAATGGTGAGCTTGGAACTCATCAGATTTTATCTTTATAAAGAACATTTCAAAGATAACAAACATCACAGATTTGCCATCCCAGATGGCAACCCCCCCAAAAAACAACCCCAAAAAACAAAAACAAAAAAAACGTGTTTTAAATGTTTAGTCCAAAAAGTACAGTTTGTTTTTCAGCAGAAAGTTTTTTGATGCCAAGTTAAACAGACAAGATTTTATACCACGTCAGCAATACAGTATGTCTGCTGTGAGTGATTTAATAATGGCATTGTTATGACTTGTGATTTATTAAGTCAATCATCATCTAGGCCTAGCAATTTTAAAATGTGTTACTGTACTTGTGTGACCTGGTGCTCAGTATTTATTCTTTTTAAAGGATTCAAGAAAATATTACATGGCTGTAAATTGCATCCAACTCTCATCCATTCAGACTTATTTACAACAGAATTGCACAACCATTACTCCTGGATTTAACTGAGCAAATAGTTGAGATCATTCCACTGAATAACTACTGCAGTCATTAACATGTTTCAGTTACAACATTGTCTTTAACTGATACAATGTGAAACTTCTCTTCAGCAACTATTGGTTTGATAGAGAGTATAAACACTGGACTGTGGGGAATGGAAATAGGTAATGTGGGTCCAGGTTGACCCTGTTCTACAGTGATACGTACATCAGGGTGAGATGAGGGTCAAATAAGTGAAGTCTGCAGGGGCAGTGTTATGTTATTGGGCTGGTTTAGTTGTCAAATCTAGATTCAACCATATCTACTAAGATCCCAATTTGTGTGTCTTAATTGTATGAGCAATCTACAATTTTGCGTGTGTGGTGGAAGCACGGGTCATTTACTAAAATTGCTATTGCAAATCGCAATAGGTGCAAAGTCTTTGAGAGTGCAATATTTAAATGAGAATTTTGCATATGCTACTGGGGACAATATGCTGGAAAATCTGTTCTGGGATCTGCAATAAAGGCAACAGTGTACTGAATGATCCAGATGCAAGGAAATGTTACGTAATGGAATTTGAATAGAAGGTATCATATGACTCCTCCTTGTGACTAGCCAATACATCTCAATTATTTTTTCCTTCCATCATTCCATAAATGTTCACATGTGCTTGAAAATGTGTTCCTGCATTAGGTTTCATCCTTTCAACGTCTCTTTCTTATGACAATAACCACGTCCATGTGTGTACGGTTATGCATACAAACTGTTTGCATCTCCCGTTGAGACATGTTAAATCTATGCAGTTTCTATGAGCAAACTTGCTTTCAGGTTTGATAAATCAATTTGCATGTGCTAAAATTAATATACGTGCTAAAATTAATATGTGTTCTCCTCCCAACACAATTGTGTGTGAATGTGCTACATTGCATATTCATTGTGGCAAACGTACTAACTAGATGTAGACGTGCTATTTTGCACCTTTGACAGAGGTAATCCTTAGTGCAAAGTTAGTAAATTGTACACATATTTTAGTAAAGCTGTCAAATTATTAAGTCTTTATCAGATTAATCACAGTTTCTGTAAATTGATTTTAAATAATCACAATGAAATATCAATCACTTTTTATTGACAATGGTTGTATTTTATTTTGCATGAGTAAACAGACTCAAGAAGGAAGGGAACATATCTGCACTGAACATATTTGTCCAAGCTGGCCAATGCATTAACCTTAATGCTAGCAGAGTCCCAGAATAATGTACGTATATGTCATGTTAATGTGGTATTTTAATGTGGAAGGCATTAAGTGACTAGAACAATCTTTCCCACTGAGTTGACTGTTCCATTTTGGTTTTGCTTGTCCTCATATTTCCAGCCAGCAGCTAATATGCTGCTCAGTATATTCTATCTTTATGGGTAGCTTCTGCCACCTGTCACTACTGGATCAACTGGCCATTAGCACATGCTAACTCTACTTCAAGGGTGGGGAATCCTGGTCCTCGAGGGCCAAGATCTAGCATGTTTTAGATATTTCCTTCTTCCATCACACCTGATTCAACTGATGATCAGCTCATCATCCAGCTCTGCAAAAGCCTGATAATGATTTAATGGCCTCCAGGTGTGACAGAAAAGGGAAAAATCTAAAACATGCAGGATACTTATGCGGCCATTTTGCTGCCATTAAATTGTGGCATTGAAAAAAACAACTCGGCATTGTACAAAACGTTGCATTGGCATTGTAACAGGTATTGGCATTGTAAAATGATGAATGGAAAGATAAAGTACAGACATTGAAAACAGTATTTTGGGAGGGAATTTTGTATTATAATGTATTTTACAATGACAATATTTAGATTTTTTTTACAATCTTTTTTTTTCTTTCACGCTTCTCAGGTTTTCAGTTTCAGTTTTCATTTTTTTCAGTTTCAACTTCGTGGTACTGTTTTAACATGAGAGGGCGGGGCTTATAGCACGAGAACTATTCTACATTCTGAGGAGAGAGAAGCTCTACAGCCATTACCCTCAGGCAAACTATGGATTCCAGTTTGCCCGGGACTACCAAACCACCAGTAAGTCTGTGTATATTTATTAGTTTTATTATTTGTATGTAGTGTTTTTTTCACACAAAACCTTGTTGCGTTATAATCACTTTATTCTTCTTTCAGTCAATCACTGTAGTCTATCGGTAAATTCCAATTCCAGCAATAATTGCTTAAACATCAGTATACTGTGCAGGTTTATCAAGTGGTGGGAGAATAATGGTAGGTGATGAAGAATCCCTCCTGTAAGTGTGAATGTTTCTGTCGTAAACTCCTCAAAGCACTTTCATATAAGCTAGCTTAAACATCATTAGCACGTTTGCTAAATTAGCATGACATGAAGAATAAAGTGATTATAACCCAAAAAGGTTCTATGTGAAAAAACACTATATACTAATAATAAAACTATATTAAAGAGAATCCATAGTTACCCTGAGGGTAATGGCTGTAGCCACGAGGGGGAGCTTCTCAATCCTCTCCTCAGAATGAAGAAAAATACAAAATACAAAATACATTATAATACAAAAATACCCTCCCAAAATACTGTGTTTTTTCAATGTGTGTATTTTATCTTTTACAATGCCAATACATTTTACAATGCCAATGCAACGTTTTCTACAATGTTGTTTTTTCAATGTCACAGGTTAATGGCAGCGAAATGGCCCCACAGATACTGGCCCTCGAGGACCAGGATTCCCCACCCTTCCTCTATTTGGACAAACTGCCTGAAATGCATTGGGAGACATGTTCAGAGTCATTCTGATGCACATGGCTTAATTGCGTTAAAATTATTAATTAGGTTAATCATGATGATGGATTAATCTGTGTGAAACCACTCATTTTGAAAGCCCTACTTTATACACGCAAAAGTTTAGTACTCAGGTGACGGTTCAACTAAATACTAAA
>CM035796.1:21706633-21741633 GCA_020466265.1 Siphamia tubifer
TCACTTGAGTCTGCAGCTATAATGGATGAAGGAATGAAGAAAAACCTCAAAGACAAGCGTGCATTCATCTTCTTTCACTGTCTTGCTTCCTTTTGTCTTCTATTGTCTTCTGTTTTTATCCCAACATTTGCAGAATTTTATTTTAATGAAAGGGGTCTTTTTATTTTAACCCAAAACCAATTGATAATAACACCCTTCTCAAAACTAGGAAAACAAAGATAGACAAAAAAACGTCCATTGTATATTTGTCTGTGTGTTCTTTAGGTGTATATTCACATGCATTCCACTTAAGTAACTTACATTATGCATAGTGTTCCTTAAGAGAAATATAAGCAGTAGCTGCATATGGTATACTGTATGTGTGTGCTATGGATTTAAAATGCATAGAAAACACATACTGTACACACACATAAGAGAAAGCAGTGTGGAGGAGTTTATAATGAAGCTACAGTAGTGAGGTGAACAGTAACATACAGGTTTCCCATGGGAGTTAAACCAGCTCCTGCAATCCAGGTCAGCTAGGCCTCCTGCATGGATCTTCTGCTCTGACAGTCCTGCTGCTGCTCTCAGCTTTCCCAAAACATACATTACACACTGTACCATAAACACAATTGTCATTATTGTTACTCCATGTGTTACAAATTCCTTTTCTGTCATGTTATTTGTTGTCCTGGTTTGCCCTCATGCTCTCCTGCATTGCCGGTTAAAAAGCATTTTATTTTTTTTCCCCATGCCCCTCAGTCAGATGCTGTATGAGGTAAATTATTAAGGAGGACACAGTGTGACAAGATAGGCCTTTAAAGTCTTTCTCATTTATGAAACAGGTCCGGAGAATTCTAAAAATAACATTAAACTACCAAAACACTCATGTGACAAAGAACTGAGTGAAGACTATTTCTATATTCTTGTCAGTCACAAACCTAAAGCAGTCCTCTGAGCCCCCTAAACTAACCTGACACCTTTGCAGTGTGTCTACAGTATGTCAGAGCTGTCAAGTAATGAAGTACAAATACTTCATTACTTTACTTAAGTCGAAAATGTAATTTTGGTTATCTAAACTTTACTGGAGTAATGATTTTTCAGCCAATGTTTTACTTCTACGACTTCTATGAGCTTCGTACATTATAAAAGTAGCATCATTGCTCTCACTTCATTTTGGCTTGATTTTCTTCTGGCTTGTTATCGTTCAAATAAAAAAAAAAAAAATGTGTATATAGTGAATTAGTTGAGGTTGGATGAGATGTAAACACCCTTTTTACATGACCCATCACACCTGTCTTTTTGCATCATTATAATATTTATATTCAACAACTCATCATCAGTGATAGGAGTAATGGCATTTAAAGGAACAGAATTATTAACACTGTTACTGTTTTCAGTAATGAGTAATCTAACTATTTACTCTTACTGTTCATTCATTCATTTTATTTTATTTGGCATAGAGGGACAATGTATATGAATGAACATTTCGGTAAATGTACCCAATTGTAACCAAAAGGCTAATTTACATTGGCAGTTTGCTTTGACAGGTGTCAGTATAACACTGTTACCAATTTTGACACCCTGTTACTGAGCGTTACTGAAACCACCCAATAAATAAATATGTCACCACCTGTCCTGCTCTCTCAAACCATGTTTGAAAAACAGAAGGCTGGGAGAGGGAATAGTTACCTTTACTGGTAACTAGTTATTTTTATAGTGAAGTAACTCAGTTACTTTTTGGGAGAAGTAACTAGTAACCAGGGTGTGATTTATATATATTAAAAAAAAAAAAAAACAGAGGGGGGGATGTTATTTTTTTGCACAGAAAAAAGCTTGTCTTGGATGCTATGACCCTCACATGTGGGTCTGGCTTGTGCACACGCAGGGGTAGTGGTCAGCTAGGAAGGGTCTTGCGGCTCCGCCTGGACTTCGTCACTTCCAGGGGCCGTAGACTCGCTGCACCTTCTCTCCCCTGGATGTGAAGGGAGGGAAGGGACCCCTTTTTTTTTACTCCTTTTACGTGATCACGTCAAGTCATCAGGGCGGGGACTGGCCCACATACAACAGGGGTCAGGTGCAATGTTGGCAACCCACCCGACCCATCTTGAAACACAGGAGTCTAACACACATGTGAGTCAAAGGGTCTCCCAGAAACCCCACGGCGCAATTAAAGTGGAGGCAGGCATGCGCCGGCTGAGGTGAGATTCCGGCCCCGCAGGAGGCCAGGCACACACAGGCAGCAAAATCAGTGGACTCTAACAGACCCTAATAGTGATGTCCAAAACCAGAGGGGGGGATGATCCCCCCCCAGCAAATAACACCCAGCTATTAACTGTAACAAATTACTTTTTCAAAGTAATGTACCCAACACTCATCATCATATCTTCCACTCCTTTGAAACACATGTTAATACTCAGTACTGTAGTGCACCATAAGCCACTGTGAAACCACCTGAGCTTCGGTCCTAATGGCATTTTCCCCCTGACACTTACTTTTATTCTTTATGTCAGTGGTTCCCAACCCTGGTCTCTGAGGACCCCTATCCTGCATGTTTTAGTTGTAGGTACAACTAATTCAAATGATCAGCCTATCATCCAGCTCTGCAGAACTGATAATGACTGTCAAGTGTGCTGGAAGAAGAAAACATCTAAAACATACAGGCGAGGGGTCCTCAAGGACCAGGGATGGGAACCACCACTTTGACTAGTTTTGAAATTTTATACTTTTACGTGAACAAAAGGCTTGAGTTGAGTTATTTTAAACCCTAGTATCTATACTTCTACCTGAGCAATGAATACTTTGCTTCATATGTGACGCTAACCATGGCACAGACAGGAAATGGAGGTTATAGTGAAACAACCCATTTGGAACAGAGCTGAAATTTAAAAGGAAATATAAGTTTGTCATGCATATAAAACTACAAAGCTGCTGCCTCCTTCAATGTCTGTGCTACCTCTTGCTCTCAGGAACATGTGTAATGTGCATTTTCATATAAAACACATTTTATGACAAAGTTTGTGCACAAGATATTTCTGTCATACCTGGCCATAATCTTCATTTCACAGTCCTATTTCAAGAGTGAGCAATGGCATGCAAAGGTGTAAATGTGAATAAATCTATTCAAGGACTTTTCCTGCACATGTATAGGACTCACACTGTGAGCCTGAATGGTGGCTTTTCAGTTTTCTGTTTGGGGAGACTACACTCATGACCACATTATAATCCTCATTTCTGTTGAAGAACTTCTGTCAATGTTCATAAAAAGAAACAGAATATAAAACATCACTAATGCCATTTATTGGACTGGTTTGCTATCCATTTGGCAGCTTTTGTATATTTTTATACATGCACTTCCTTTGCACAGAATGAACATACAAGATAACATGATTTAAGAAAAACACTTTTACAGATTAAACTCATTTGGTCACATTTTGACAATTTCCATGATGTACTAAATGTAGCATGTATGAATATACGTGTATTTATTTGATCTTAAACAATTGTCGGCACTTTCTGTATACATCCTCATATTGCTTTCTCCTTCATACACTACTGGTGTTAAGTCGTACATTGAAATGATTGTGTCATGCTTTTTCCTCCTACTCCCACCTTTTGTCCTCTATGTTTTGTGTGACTGTGTGAGGTGAGTCTAATATACTTCTGTTGACAGACCAGATCTAATTAGAAAAATGGTATCCTGGGACTGACATACCTTACCTCACCCATTACCTTTCACCCAGGACTGGAAGACATGAATAAATTTCATTTCATGCTTCAGCCTATATTTACAGAAGAAGCAAAGAAAAACTGTGTTCAATTACCACGGACAAATTTGAACTCATCTGGGTCATTCTGAACAAATTGAACTGGAACTAATTTCTTCCAAGTGTTACAATTGGACTAAATAAATAAATAAAATGCAGACTTATTTGCTTTTTTTTTTCACCATCAAATTAAAGTTGACCTCAACATGCTCTTATTATGGCTATCCCCAGACATGAGCCCAAGGGAGCTGTTTGAGCAGATGGGGGGAGGGGATGGATAGTGTTGGACACAACAGTGTTAAACAGTGTCTACAGGTTTAGTCGGTGAATGAACAAAACCCAGGTTATCATTTAAATCGACACTCTCCATATGCCTGTCAGTGTTACACCCCCGACTATGTTTCCAGCAGGGCTTTCATTTATACCAACTCTCTCTCACTTTCCTCGCTCCCTGTCTTTCTTGCCCATTACAAAGGTGTAAATTGGACACAGATAATTGAACATTACTATCCTGGGAGGTAGCTGGTGCCATCTGTTAAATGTCCGCCCCCAACATCACAGTGCATCACACAATGTGCCCAAACATCCCAGTACACCGTGCTGCACATTTGTGTGGGCTTGAACATGTTATTGTATTTCATAGACTTCCCTTTTTTTTTTCCAATTCACATGTCTCTGAACAGATTTAATGCACAGGTACTACTTTTATTACATGGCTGGAGGTAACTGGTATATAAATAACAAATACTGCTACAGTAATGGGATTTTTTCTCCTCTTATTAGAACAGATGGTTAAAGACACAAGGTGTTCACTTGTATATTGTAACACCCCTTGAGGCAAAGTTGTGATTTGCAAAATATAGGAATAAATAAAATTTGACTATTTATTTTTCTTGATATATAAATGAAGCATAGACAATTTGTTAGAGTCTGCATAATAAGAACAATACCGTTAATTACTTTATTTTAAGTTGTTAAAATAATGTTTCTCACACACACACACAGGTGCTAAAACTTTGTACTTTGTATTTTGGCAGGATGCAAAAGTTAATGTATTGCACTCTCTGTATCATTTCTGTTAGACTGATGATTACTAATGTGTGTGGTTGTAAATTTTAAAAAGTAAAGCAAAAAGAACTCCCTCTTTACACACTTCACAAGATGAAGGGCTATTGTTTAAATGTTCATATTTTTTTTACGCTTTGTATTTGCACCTTTCACTAGAACTTCATTTTCTGACACAAGTTTCCCACTAATTGTGCTCTCCTTCTTGTCTAATGGCTGCTATTGTTCCATCCTCTGAGAAGGTTTACATAAGCAGTGTGCCTCCAGTGCATTCCATAAGATTTCCCAACAAAAAAACTAATTATTGGACAGGATGGGAATATGATAGGTTATCCACACAAATAATGAGGGAGATTGTCTATGTGAATTTGTGAACAGCTCTTTATGGTCCCTGCTCTCTCTCTCTCTTTCTCTTTCTTTCGCTCTTAGTGTTGCTCTCTTTCTCCCTCCAACACACATGGCTGATTAGCAGTTGGCATTTTGTCTTGGCTATGTGCTAAATGAGTGCAGCAACATTAGCATCTCAAAGATACTCTCCTCGCCTAGTTAATGGTCAGGACACAATGGCTGCTCAAACACTTGATGGATCATTGAAAGATTATGCCATTTGGCTTCATGCCTTTATCCTCACTTCATGTGTGAGTGCATGTGTGTAAATGAGTGTGTGTGTTAGACAGAGACAGAGACAGAGACATCCTGTATCGTGTAGGCGTGGAATCTGACGGACCTCTCAGTGGGAGCAATAATGTCAAGGAGCTGCAATGTCATATCCATCAGAGCTAACTTTCTGTCAGGGCCAGACAAAGGTGTTGACACTTCAACACCACGCAGTGAGTGAGGAGGCCATTCAAATGTCAGTTACCTGACACATAGCCATGCTCTCATAGATGAGTGGTAACCAGTGATTGTCAGTTGGTTACTCAGGAAAAAGGCCACTGCATATATAAACCTCACGAGGAGCCGTCCACTGAGATTTAATGAATGAATATGTTTCATCTTCTCAGGCAAGTATTCACTTGGTACAATCAGACCTGTCAACTCTGGCAAATCAGCGCTTATGGTAATGAGATGACTATCGCTAAAGCACCGCGGTCATCAGAAGACATTGCGCAGTCAGGTGTGAGACTGTCAGACTTTACTGCTGTTTGCAGTATCTAATAAAAGTTAGACCGAAAGTCAATTGCAGAGAAAAACTCACTATGAATTTCTACCTCTGAGCTATATGTAAAAGAGAACAATATATCACCATGGTGGCATTGTGGAGCTGCATTAACCCTTTGATGAATTAATTATGACAACCTTAGTTTTTTTTTCTTAAGTGTTTTTAACTCCTATAGGCCTGAAAATGTGATTGAACATTTGTTTAATTAACCTATTTTTTATGTAGTTACATAAATGTCCACTTAGTTTAACAACATGTGAAGAAAGGTGTATTTAAAATGCAATATCAGAATATTATGAAATAAAAACATTTTTAGTACAGTTTTTGTTTAAGAATTACAGTCTAATAAAAACAAGCAATTGATTTACAGGTAAACATGTTAGTACAGATCAGGTATTAACCTTCTGGACCAGTTACAGGCACTAAAACAACAAAACCCATAAATATACAAGAGAACAACTGTAAAAGAACTGTCCACTGTAGTGACCAGTGTGCATCAAATGGTTAATTGAATTTACTAGCTAAATCATCATGGAAAATAAAAACCTGATTTGCAAAGTGATGCCTTGAGGACTAGATGTAATATCACTGTGGTGGTTAGTGGTTATTATGTGTGGGTGATATTATGTAGTTTTCATAGAAATGCAAAATATGCTTTGTCACTCCACTAACATTCAAGTAAAATGACCAGAGGATTCATGTGGGAGCATGGTAACATGTGCCCTTTATGTTTTGAAGTTAGCGAGTAAATATAAGTCTGTTTGTAATAATAATAATTAGAGTCTATCAGTGCTGAAAGTGTTCGGTTACTCTACTTTAACCTCCAGGATTTTTTGTAATGTAGTTTCCTGTTGCTGATGAAATAAAGTCACGATAATGAAAACAAATTTAGATCACATTCAACTGCTGGTGGCACACATTTGACAGTACTATAAACCTGGGTTTAATCACTAATGCTTAACATATTGTTAGAGACTTGTATGAAATAAGTTTAAAATCTTCTCAGATGATGCTGAAACTTTGTAGGAAAATTAGAATATGGTTATCTAGTAAGTCAGGTAGTGGTCACTGTTTTAATACCCTAAGTAGACATAGTGATATACGAAATAAAATATTGTGTTAATGGTGCAAATCCAGAAATTAATCTTTTTTCATTTTTTTTTATCTGATCTAAACATGACTATAATTTAAAACACTGCAATGTGATCCTGATCCATAATTTTAGTTTACTCATCAGGGAGGGAAATAATGAAGGAAATGGGAATACAATTATGGACGGTACTAAAAATAATATGTGACATTTTCAGTCTCAATCCCAAGGAATGGATGTAATTGGTGAAGAGAATGACAACCACATAGCAGGTCCACATCACTGAAGGATACAATCTTTTTTCTTTTTGCAATGATCCAGCTGTGGCTTCGCCCTGTGTCTATCTTTGTACCAAACTTTTTTCTTTCTTTCTTTTTTTTTTTTTTTTTTTTACAAGAGAGACAGAATTACTCCTTTACCAGCAGGAGGTGTGTTTTTCTGTGCAAGTAGTGATTTTAAGAACATTACTGTGTCATTGGAGACATTAATTTAAAAGACTAGGAATTACTCGAGTGTATTATTTTCTTTTATAAAATGTCAACTGATTAAAGTAGATAAAACTGACTGAAAAATAATGAAGTGAGGGACTGCTCTTGCAAGAGTAAGGTTATGTAATTGAAGTTATCTGTAGTAAACTGAGTGGACAGCCCAAGAGATAGAGCACCTACCTACCTCACCTTAACTGCTAGAAGACTGAGCTGTACCTTTTTAGTGGCAAATCTGATCCAGCCTGTGTTTATATCACAGCGATCACCACAAAAAAAGTTTTCATATCTCCTTCATTCTCACTACTGGGACAACAAGTCTTGTTCAAGCTTTACCTGGCTTCCAGTAGTGCAGCGTCTATCACTCTAAGGCTACATTTATAAAGAGACGATGAACACAGAAGACTGAAAAGTGTTGTCTCTTCTTCAGGTTTTTATCTGTGTTTAGACGAGGGTATTCAGGAGGAAATCTTTGTTTCTATGAAGATGGAACAGTAGACGAAATATGATTAGATAGTCATACCAGGCCGGCTATATGGTACTGTGATAGACCGCCGACATGTCCTTTTTTATTTCTAACATATGTAATTGTACACCCATTTCTGTTCGGCTATGGTATGTGTGTAATTTCTGTCCAATAACTGAAAGAACTCCTGTGCATTTACTAGAGCTGCTAGTGCTAATGCTAATGTGAGTACTAAAGCTAATGCTAGTGTAGCTGGAAGATCTGTGGGATCCAGGTTGTCCCACATGTTTATTGCTTTACCTGCTCAGTGTATGAATGTAACACGAACATGTGTGTTTCTTGCCGTTTAGACAGAGACGCGACCCAGTGTGTCCTCAATATGACACACTCTGGAAGGAGTCTTCAGAATTGTGCGTATTCACACCTTGACTGCGTCGGCTTCGTGTAAATGAAAGACACTTTTGACAAAATATGCTGTTGTATTTAGCAGCAATCGTCCTCATGTAAATGGCCCCTAAGTTTTGGATGTAATGTCTGTTCCATAAATGCCTCAAAGGTAATTCCTGGTCACAATATATGTTTTTGCTTCCCCTTTGAATCTTACTCTCTGTTCTTCATTTTACTTGATGTTTGTCACCAGTAGTGTCGTGGTCCCTAAAGAAGTGGGTATACCTTTTGCCTTTTTTTGTAAAGTGACCAATTGTTTGCCTTTTGTTTTTTATACAGTCCAGAAAATCAGAATAGTTATTATTCATTATTATAACATCACCACAACTTGATAATTTTTGATTGTTTATTTGGTCCTGGAGAGCCCAAACAAGTGCAATTTTATTTGATGTGTCCTTGTGATATGCCAAATTACAATAAAGGGTATTCTATTCTATTCTATTCTATTCTATTCTATTCTATTCTATTCTATTCTATCCTATCAGGAGCAGTTTGCAGGTAGTATTGGTCACTGTCAGGAGATGTGTGGTGGAAAAGAAAAGAAAAGAAAAGAGAAAAAAAGGAGAGGTGTGGCGGCTAGGAGGACTCACATGCATGGTGCTGAAGGAAGAAATAGATTTATTAACAGAAAAGCAAATAAACAAACTAAGGGAGGGTCCCAGAGTGATGAGTAGTAATGTCTGGGCTATAGAGGGGTGATGGTGATGGTAGACAATAACCCTGCACTACACAACTGCAGTCCTGAGCTTTTTATAAGACTAATTACCAACATTTCACAGCTGTGCAATGCAGGGTGAACCAGGTGGAAGATGATGAGGGTGAGGGGGAACTGGTGAAGCCCCGAGCACAGGTCCTGACAGTCACACAAACAGCTGCATGAATGTCAAATGTTTTCAACATGAGGAAAACATAGTATAGCATAAGCCTTTTATAATATTAGCCTACTGCTCACATAGTTTAACTATTGGTAACATATCTCCTCTAAATGTGCAGTTATATGGTCAAAAGTTTAGCTAGCTCTGACAGCGCAGACCTCCACCAATGTAGCCCCGCCCCCCCAATGTTACTTGCTTGTTTATATATATATATATATATATATATATATATATATATATATATATATATATATATATGCAAAACCACATGAACCGGTTACATGACATTAAAAATATCTCTTAAAAAGCTCTTCATTCTCAATGCTACAATGATAATTTTAGGTCATGTTAATATATGAACATAGAAACTCTGCATATACAGTTTTCAATATTCTATATTTCCTCCAACATTGTTCTCCTAGTGATGATGTGATCCAGGCAGTGCTAATTAATTCTAGTCACATACGATGCTGCATGTGCTGAAACATTAATCAAGGTTGAATTTGATAGGACACGTGTTAGTGTGAAAAACTGATAACAGGCTATTATATCTGCATAAAGCATATGTGATAGCACATGCAAATGTGCATATATGTGATAACATGACTGAGGCCTTGAGGAGACATGTAGATATTACAAATAAGTAAAAAAAAAAAACTTATGACATCCCAAAACTCAAAAATAGAATATAAGAAAAAGAAAGGATGGAAATATTCTGATTACAGATTCTAAGGCAGATAAAGTAAAATGTCATGCCTATAGTTTGCAAAAACACTTCAACCTTCACTGCTCTTCTCCACGTCTTCTATTCCAAATTGAAGCTAATGTTGACAGCCCTGGGGTCAGCTCTGAAAAACCCTGCCTTCGACAGACTTAAACTGATCTTTCTAAAAAATACAAAAGCAATGATTTTCCAGGAGTCAATCAAGTATCTTTGATTTTATTTGGAACTAGTAAGTGTTCTGGTGTTCCTTCCACCTTTAATAAAATTTCAGTTTGGGAGTTTGTTTACTCCGTTTGTTTACACAGTTTTCTCTTTAAATTACAGCTCCACTATAGTTGTAGTTTATTGGATTCAGTAATTTTGCACAGCATTTGAGAATATACTGTTCAACTGAGCCAGTAAGCTAACTTTTAGCATTAGCTCTCTTGTGACCCTTGTTCTCTTGTTGCGCTGCCTGTTTTGTCCAAAAAATAATCACCCTTACCTCCAAAAGTCCAATATTACCACAGCTAAAATCCAAACAATTGGCATAAAAACTGCTGTTAGGAAACCATTAACTAAACTAGAAAAGCAAAATTCCTGGACCATGAAACTCCCTTTATCACCAACACAATTTAATCATTTGCTCCTTTTGCCAGTAGCAACATTTCCTGAAAATTTCATCCAGTTATCTTCCTAACAGTCAAACCCTGGTGAAAACATAACCTCAGCTGTTCTTTGGTGGAAGTAATAACATAGAGGTTACTGGACAAGAGGGCCAAAGAGTATGGGAGGAGAGAGTGGTGTGAGAAGAAAGCAGTGAAAAATACCTATGTTATCTTATGACATCATTCTATTCATGTATGTAATATGTATGTAAAGCATAAATCCTCTCCTTGTGTGGCTCTGTACTGTCCAGTATTAACTCTTCTGTGCATCTTGTCTTACAGATAGCCACTGTTACTGACTTGAGAAGCTCACTGACTGAAGGATATCCAGGAATGTCCAATACAGGGAAACAAGAGGAAATGAGAGGCTAAAGGTTGACATATTGTGATGTGTAAGTAACAAAACAAGACAAGATATTGTTGATGATATGAATATGAGGACAACTTCCATACTGAGAGGAGGTTAAGATGGAGGAATGAATAACAAAACTGCAGACTTGCGGATAGATACTGCTTATGCATTATTAAACATGCATTAGATCATGTCGTAGAAAAATCTATGAGATGTCTCTCTTTTAGATTCTACTTATATAGGTTTGGAACATGCCTAAAAACCTAAAACACACCTATTGAACACATCCAATCACCACGCTCTCATGCTATGATTTTTTTTTAAGTTATTTCTGCCACCAGTACATGTGTGAGTGATCCTCCCTGACTGTTGTCTGACCCATGTCACTCCCATGTCCATCAACAGAACAGAACTGCATATAAAGAGTCTGCAGATCAACAGGTGTCCAAGGACATTCTGAAACACTTTCTAAAAATACTCTCCTCACTTAATGTGTTGCTGTTTGGAAACCTGATGGCTAAGCAGAACATTAAATATTAGAACATCCTCTGAATTAATGTATTGGAGAAGTGGTTAATTCTACCTTTATAGAAATTGTAAAGATTGTTGAAGCTGTACATGTTTTTAGCATCTATGTGGTCAACACCTTAGCTTTCTGAAAAAAGTTAAAAATATGGATTTATCAAGTCACTGGAGCCTAAAGCATCTTCCACTCATACAGGTAGATTCATTCATTTGCAATACTTTCTCTGTTTTTCTATTTTTGTGTGTGTCTATTTAAACGCTACATTCTCTGACTAGTTTTATATTTAGGCATAACACCAATCAAAATCTAATATAAAGTGTGCTTTCATTGAAGTAATTATCTGTTATTGAATTCATTTACATTTTTGCCAGGGGCCTAAAATGTGATTTAATTCTTAATTTACAAGGTCTTCTCTTAAAACATTTTAAAAGGGTAGTTTTGAGATGGCAATCGTTTACACATGAATTGTCAATTTAGAGTTTGAGTTTTGCTTTCCAGACAGAACATACATTTGAAAAAACATAGTAGTCATTGGGTTTTTTTTTTTCCCTTTTTTACCCTTTTTCTCCCGCTTTGGGGCCTTCTGCATTTTTGTACCCCATCACCAATCCGATATGTTTACAAAACCAACTACAAATATCTGAAATCAATTCTTACTCAAATTGACAACTGGAATTTATGATGACAAAGAAAATAAAAACAAGATTCTGTTGTATTCAGCTGCTTGCAGAGATTTAGGCTGTTTGATTTTTATTTCTGGCATATTCAATACAAAATATAATTCACCACCATTCATTATGTTCTCCACCACTGAACAGATAAATAGGTTACCTGTGGAGACACAAACACGGACTCTGTACTGACATTTATAGGGCTGTTGTCTTGAAAGAAGGACAAATGGAGGCCATGATCAAATATCTTTCCTGTTTTAATGGGATGTAGTAACCGACTACATCAGCACACTTCCACTTAGGTCCATCAGCACATTTCCACTTATGCATGCCTGTTAGTTTCAGCTGGCTGCGCTTTCCTCTCCTTGGAGGACTTCCGTAAAAGACAAGACATTTATTTAGTAAAGTATACACACTGTAAATGTGCATCCATGTGTGCAAAATTTACATATATGGACATGAGAGCAGAAACATTCCTCTCTGGGTGGGCGGAGCTTTATTGAACAAATGTTATCTGGTATGTACAGGGTCTCTGCGGATCCTTAAAAAATATTTAAAAAGTCTTATTTACAATATCGCTTTTTTTAAGTATGGCATTAAATTTCACACAGGAGGTATTCAATTTCATCTGAGTAGCCTATGGATAATAAAAAACATATGTCTGGATTTTTTTTCCATCCTCGTTATTTATTTAGCTAGCATAGTTTGTTATCAAGATGCTGAAAAAGTAGATGGAAGCTCCCGTGGGTTCAAGCGCTATGCTAAAGCCAAAAATACTGTGGGTTCTGCAGACCATATGCTTTGAACTTAACCTAGAATGTGCTTTTTTTTTAACTGTACGTATTTGTTCCGGGTAGTGGTCTTATTTTTTATACTCAAAGGTCTTAAAATGATCTTTAAAATCATTATATTTGCTTGTCAGAATGTACAGAGACCCTGATGTGAGACTAAATTCTAGTGATCTTACATATAACAATACCTAGGACTGTCAAAATGAATGGGCTAACATGGATTAATCCATCATGAATGTGTCTGCCAACATATTTTGGGCAGTTTGTCCAAGTAGAGTTAATATGTGCTCATGCTCAGTTAATCAGATAGTGACAGGCAGCAGAACCAACCCGTAAAGATGGAAGACACCAAACAGCACATTGGCTTTTGGATGGAAATATGATGACAAACAAACCAAGACGGAACAGTCGATCCACAGAAAGTATTAGGCACACTGCGAGAAGGAGTTTTCTATTCAACGAAGCACTTCCAGATTAACACATTAACACAAAGCGTATGTTAGCCTGGGATTCTGCTAGCATTAAGGTAAACACATTGCCCAGCTTGGACAAATACTTCCAGTGCAGACATTTTCCCTTCCTTCTTGGGTCTGTTTGCTCATGCAAAATAAAACCCTAACCCTAACCAATACAGATGAAAAATGAATGATATTTAATTGTGATGAATCAAAATTAATTCACAGCAACACTGTGATTAATCTGGTTACAAATTGTAATCACTTGACAGCTCTAATAATATCATATGTACTCCACAGATGCAAACAAAAGACAGACACAGCTCATGATAACAGATAAACACTACACTGTACCTGTGCAGTTCTAATTATTTAAACCTCCAAAAAAACAACAACCTGGGATTAAACTAAAATAACGTATGAAAATGCAGAAAAAAATATTCAAAAACAGGTACATGTTGGTGGTGTTAGATATGGTGTTACAAAAATGTTCCAATGTTAAAGAAAACATCATTATCACAATCATAAACAATGGGTTAAATAGAAATAGGAACGAAAAAGGAAAAAAACCCTCCATGGATAACTGCAAACACTTTGATGTTTGTTTTGTATGTATGGCACTATTTATGCAATGCAGGAGTATCTTCATGATGTATTGAAAATGCAAAGGAAAATCCTTCCTGTGAGTTGTATTGATTGTAGTGCTCTTGCCTGCTGTGGGTAAGCAAACGCCTGAGTGTTTATGTGTGGAGCCTTGTGTTTGTATTGTTGTGTAAGTGTGTATGTGTGTGACCTCTGCATCGATCCCCCACTTTGTTCCAATTATCAGTAAGGGTATGGGGCCTAATACTGCTATTCACACAAGCATTAGAGCAACAGAGGGAACTGTGTCTGCAAAAGTAGGCACAGCCAAACAGAAGAAGAACCAGAAGAGAAAGAGGCACAGAATGCAGATCTGTAAAGAGAGGAAAAGTAAATACAATGTATTCCTGAGCCATGTAGGATTTACCAAGTACTCAGTTCTGACTGGTCAACAACAGCAATTTACAGACTGTTATTTCTATGTAACAGACTGGTGCTATGAAATAAACAAACAAGCAAAAAAACAAACAAACAGTATTGCTACAAACCATCCAACCACAGAATCAAATGGAATTTCTTTCATCTGTAGAAATAAATGTAATCATTTTCAGAACAGTTACATTATGGTAGCCTAGCCACGCTATCTCTATTCATTATATATATAGGTCTAGGAATGCTTCATAGGCAGGGGGGGTGGGGCTAAAAGGTTGTCTTTTCAAATCCTCTGTATGCAATAGGATGGTACTAATTAGATGGAGTCCAGAGAAAGTTACAAATGATTAAACAAAATGGTGTATTATGGAACTTAACGACTGTTGTTGCTTCTGTAAAAATAATTTAAAGATTGCTGACATTTTCTCACATTCTTCATTCATCTTTGATAAAAGGAAATCACCACCCATTGTTGTTTCCGGTTGTTTGCCTCCGAATCGTTGTAGTGTTGCAGTCGTTGCACTTTGTTACACCCGCCTTTTGACTTTTGACTATACTTCACCATGATTGGTCAGCCAGTTTCAGGTAAATGTAGCCAAAAAGTTGGATCTAGTAACTAGCCTACTACTGTAGCACATTACATGTGCTGCCGCTAGGAGTTCTAGCGCAGCTAGGCTAATATTATGGGATTTTCTCTACTTAGCCTTAGCACCCTGAAACATTAACCTATTTAAAAATGCACTTTACATGATAAATTAATAACATAATATTTTATAGATCAAATGCAAAGTTGTTTCAATAATAATTGTTAGTGTGAAGTTTTGCAAAAAAAATATGCACGTTACAAAGCATGTATTATTAATGACTCCATCTCTTGTCAGTGTAAATCCCTTAGAGCTGACTGGCAACTTAATTTGTATTATGTTAGTTGTGGTTCTTTATGACATTAAATTGATGCTAACATGAGGCTTTTGATTTGGCTGACATTAGTAGTTGCACTTCATGTCACTTTCACTTGTAGCTTAAAACAGTCTCATAGGTTCAAATGAAGAGCTGAGAAATAAAAAAAAAACACTAGAGAAAAAAAAAACAATATCAGTGACTTCATTTCTTGTATATTCTTGGTACAAGACATTAAATATTTAAAACAGTAGCTTAATACAATTGTACATGTACACTCTGGCAGCTTTTTCATTGGTTTACCAATAGACACCCACTTTGGGGAATAAAGATCTCATGTTGTTTCAAATTGATTTTCTTATTCTCTCCTTTTTCTTTACACACCCTCCTGTCAGAGTGTTTCTATAATTGTGATATAAGTGTGCAGAAGTGCCAGTGCAGTTCTTTAGCAATAAAGTGTAACCTATACAGGCCTATAAAGGGTTGGAGGTCATCATCACTGACACATAGCACAGTTATTGATTGGCTAAAAACAACAACACACAGGGCTATGGAGAGTTGAAAGAAGCAAAAAGAGCTACATCATTATGAAGAATTTAATGCAGACATTCACTTAGTGGCTCAAATCAACAAGCAGCACGTAAAAGAAAGGTGTATAAAAATACCAGGAAGTCATTGAAGGCCACAGAACAAGAAAATTAGATGCATTTGTGTCAATTTGTGTGTTTGTGTGTTTGCTGCTGTGGATGAAAATCCCTCTTGTGGTTTGAGCCACATTGTTTGATTCCACTGATTCCACAGTAAGAGTCGCCAGGGGCTTGTTGCCAAGGTTCAGCCAATTGAATTAGGGATTTGCAGTTCCCTCCTCAGTCCAACCCTCCTGACCATTTCCTGTTTCCAGGCATCCCCAAGGACCCTTCTTCTCCATTCAGCTGTGGACTGTAATTGTATTTAGGATGCCTGTGCAGACCCCAGTGGAGTAAAACAGGAGGAGATAGAAAGAGACAAAAGAAGAGCTGAAATGATGACTAAACATGATGGGAAATAAAAAAGTGAAGCAAAAAAAGGAATGGTGAATGAGACAATTTGCAATAAAAAATAAAATAAAATAAAATGGATATCCTGAGAGAGAAGAGACAGTGGTGGTGGGGGGGGTGTGGGGGTGTGGGGGTGGGGGGGTGTACATTGACAGACTATCCACTCATCTAAATTGAACACAAGGTCATCGTTCTCATTAGGTTTCCAAGCTTGAATAACCTGTGCTGTAGGAGACAGTTTGGTGTAGGTATATATACCCATGCTATAAAGTAGGGATCTAATTGTCTATTATATCCAAAGACATTAGGATGGGGATAAAATGATTTCCCTTCAAGCCTACACTCGATTTAGCTGCCATGGTGTTAAATCTCATGACACGCAAGATTTTAGAAAATATATGTTGTCTCCTGTTTGTTTACAGGTTAATGTGCAAGAAATAACTGCAAAAGTGTAACTGTATTCACAACAAGGGTATGTTTATTAATATATACAAAGTGATAATGCATTCCTATTATGATAAAGCAGATATGCTTGTGCTATTAGAACCTGCTACAAAATGTTTTCCCTCACATGAAGCATTCTTACTTCCTTTAAAGCAGGGGTATCAAACTCATTTTAATTTAATATGATATCAGGTGGGCCACACCACTAAAATAATATAAATAATAGGATAAAAATTTATAAAATAATGTCACCGCTAAAGTTTTCTCTGTGTTTGAGTGGAAAAAAAGCTAAATTCTGCAATTAAAATGTTTACATCTATAAACTGTACTTGAACATAACATGAACAAATATGAGCAACCTGTAAATTATTAATAAAAAAAGGTCAATATTGACAATATTATGCTTCAGTTTGCGATTTATACATCTGCATTACAATTTACACATCACAGTAGATCAACAAATATACACAATTTTTAATAGCAGGCTGAAAAATTTCACGCACATTTCAAATTATTCCCATTTTGTTTTTGTGAGAGGCTTTTTTGTACTTTTTTTTTTTACACTAAAACAAAAATATAATTAGTTTTAGGTTGGTTTCCATTATTTGTAGCTTATCATGAATGCATTTTACTTGTGTCATCCACTTTTGACTGAAATGACCTAAACTGATTTTAACTTCCTCGACTATTAATAGCCTCAGTGTAATTTTTGGCATTTCACAAATTCATCCCAGGGTCCAGATTGAACCCTTTGGCGGGCCACTTTTGGCCCCCGGGCCAGATGTTTTTCCCCCTAAGTCCCCACAAGTGTTAAATCTACACACGAGGGTAAGACCCAATATTATGTAATCTATCTGTAAAATCCAATCAGTTGTATTGTGAGGTGACCAATGCATTACATTATAATACCTTAAACTAATTACATTTGTCATGGTGATCGGTTGTTCCTAGTCTCTATGTGCATTTTTATAGCATTTTATACTGTGAACAAGCAGATCTGAGTGTGTGGGAGTTCTTGTTCTTTTTGCTTAGTATTCAACAGGAGAAAGGTCACAGCTAATTGACAGTAAATGTCCATAAAGTATTTGCAGATTAAAACAAACACAGATTAAACAAGTTCAATGAATAAACACACAATTGTCATCACCTTTACAGCACGTTACAAAGAAAAACAAAAGGAATAAAGGACCTTTTTAGAAAGGTTTTTACCTCCCACAGTATAGCTGCCTCTGCTGAGCAATGATACACTCCAATTCAGCTTTGAGAAGACTAAAGAAAAATTAAGGATTAAACATCAAGACTCCAAAACTTAATGGTGCGCACTAATGTTTGAGTGAAATATCGCTCAGACAATAAGGCTAAGACCATTTTGAATGAAGCGCATTATTAAGCTGCGACTCAGACTGCCAGCTTCTAGTTACAGCTGGATGGTAGATCTAGTTTGACAGCCTAAGAGACAGAAGTTCACACTTGCGGAGCTGCTTTAATTGTAACTAGCTTCCAAAAAAAAAAAAACCCCAAACACAATCATCTATTGTATCACTGTCACACATTTTATTTGACTGTTCTTTCACTTTTGTTCACATAACAGGATTTGTGGCACTTTAAACTCAGTAATTACAGCTGTGCTTCTATCCATGGTTTCATTTTTGTCAAAGCATGTTTTCTGTCCGACTCCATCCAACTCCTGTTACCTTTTCCCAGTGGCCCACATCCAATGGGACCACAACACTATCTTTGGTGGTGCCCAACAGTTTTGTCTGACATGTGTTGGTCAGGGTTCGTCCTTCTGTTGCACTGCTTGGATCAAAGGGGGAAGCTACTCCACCCATCTGTGTCACTTTTAATTTATTGCAGACACGACAGGCATTGCTTGCCTTGATGGCGAGGGCGTGACACAGATACACATGTCAGGTCACACACCACTACCATACACACAGCACAAGACAGGGGGAAAAGGAGGGAGTGTAGCAGGAGGACAGATAAGGCTGATTCATGAAAATTGATGTATTACAAAGAAAAGCATTTAGACATCAAGGCATTGATTCAACTACCACGGGTGAAAGCATATGGCGTTAGAGCCCTT
Organism: Siphamia tubifer; assembly: GCA_020466265.1. Lineage (NCBI taxonomy): Eukaryota > Metazoa > Chordata > Actinopteri > Kurtiformes > Apogonidae > Siphamia > Siphamia tubifer. Next base: position 21,725,617 of record CM035796.1, read on the forward strand.
CTACCTGTACATCCATTGCTATAATTCTTTCACCTTCCACCAAAAATGAGAGGTCTCTTGGTCTTGCTTTGATGACCAGGTGCTGGCCAGGTGGTGTGGAGTGACAGGAGGTAGCTCTGCATGTGTGTACTGGTGTGTGCTTATGTTTGTGTGTTGGTATGATAGAGGAAAATTCATTCCCACAGTAATGAGAGAGATGCCAACTGCTCTTCCATCTGGCATTGAGAAAACTTTTTTTTTTCCCACCATCTCTCTTCCCTCCTTTCTTTCTCACCCTTACACTTCTTATCATCTGTTCATTTGCTTCTACTTAAGTATCATCCATTTTGACATTTTCAGATGATGTAAACACTCAACTACCCACACGCACTTCATCCTAGTCCGACACATTAGACCTGAGAAATTCAAGCTACACCTCCTACTGCATTTGAAATGGTACATCAGCGGTTTACAAATGGAGCCAATTGGCATAAACATCTGGTTGTGAAATATATGTGGCTTAAATATACTTTAGCTGTAGCTTCTGCATTAAATTCCACTGTACTGTATATCATGGGTAAAAAATGTGTCTGTTTATCTGAGCCTTCTACAGATAGCTTGCATAGGCCGACCAATTTAAAATTTCATCAGGTGTAAGAATAATGAGATACCTGATGATTTAACAGAAATAACACCCAGCAATGAAAAAGCAATGCTGACACTAATATGAATCTGCACACTCTTGTCAATGTCTATATTACCCAAAACATACAATTTTCAGTAAAAATATAGAGAACACCAACAATGCAGGTAACAATTCTCCCAGTACCTATTTCATTACTGCTTCTATGTATTGTGAATGCTTTTCCTTCCAGAGCATTGACTTTATGCAGTTGACTGAAAGCAGTGTGCTCCATCTGCAGCTACTAACGTGACAAATTGACATTGCACTAAGTCATTATGCATACTAATCCATTGGGGTTACAGTGGCTTTGTGTGCAAGATTTTAACCTAACTAATGCACAGTTTCTGCTACATCAAGCTTGTTGATTATAACTTTGGATTCTGACAGATGACAGAGTAAACAAGACAATGAAATCCAAAGGACATGATGGAAGTATATATAGTTTCTACTCATTAATGAAGCACATATTATTTGGAATTTTTTTCTCTTTTTCTCATAGTTATCAAAAGTTTCCAGGGATGATAAACTTGTCTAGGAAAATAAAAACAGTTTTAATTGCAGTTTGTTGTGATGTAACAAAACTGCATATGATCCTAATACTGCCAACTTTAAAAAAAATAAAAACAAATCTAACTTTATTATAAATAAAAAATAAGATAATTTTATTTATTCATCCCCTGACAAGTAATTTAAACAGTAAATAGTTGTGAGCTGAAAAGCAGTGATTAATTGCCCTTCACCACAACTGTGCATTATATGCAGTTAGTGTCACACAATGTTTACTCTCATTAGTATGGTGACACTTTTAAAACAAATAGTATTGCTGTAGCAAAACTCGTTTACTGATCAGGTGGGTATTTTGTCCTGAGCATCTTTCATTTGATCAAGAACAGCAGATTTTTAGGGGTTTTTTTTGGTTTGTGTATTTTTTTTTCCTGTTGTGGGCTGAAAGAAAATGAAGGATGCATATCTGTAGATTGTTGCATTTCTCTGAGAGTTGTTTTTTTCTTTTTCAAGTCTAACAAATCTTATTTAGATAACAGTAACAAGTCACCTCACTCTACCTTCAGGGTTATGGTTAACTCATATTATTATCCATATATGGGCATTTGGTCTTTTTGCACAGCCAGATAAACACACAAAAACATTTGGTTACATTGCTATAGCTGCAGCTGAAGATGCTCCAAGACTGAGTTCAGATCTACATCAGTAGCTTTGTCAAGGTATGACAAAAAACTTTTGTATACATATGTTTTCATTGTCATTATTTTGTCTCTTAGAATAAGATTGTCTGGCTATTTCAGTCTGCATTCTTTTTCTTTGACACATAGCACTAGCCTCTGAGCTAGCAGCTACTAAACAACAACTTTACACAAATTCAGATCATACAATAATGAAAGCACCTGTGGTTCTTTGTTGCAGTTATAACTTTAGCTATTTAATTGTTTCCTCATGCGCCTCCAAGAAATCATTCTAGATTGTCTGCAAAGATGCCATCGCTGCTTCTTTGGCTTAGCACTGCCCACGATGATTGTTATTGATTTAAAGAAATACAAACACACCAGAGACATTTTAGTCATTATTTGAGAATGGTAATGAGTTCAGTCAGACCTTTTTCTAACAGTGGCACAGCTCTAAAACAAAGTGTGGAGTGTGCATTAATGTATATTTAGATTGTACATGACCTACCTCTATGCTGTCAAATTAGTGCATGTATCTTTGGGAAGTGGAGCAAAGGAGAAGAGTCATTCACCCTACGTACTGGAAACCCAATCACTGTCATTATTTACTCTCAACACCCCGCCCTGTCTTTATCTCACACACACACATGAACGCAGACAGACAGGCCGACAGACATGCTTGCATACAACACACATTAATTGACTTTCCGGCTTCTTCTGCATTTTGAGTGACAGGGGCCGCCAGGGGAGATGGGTAATGATGAGGCAGCTGGCAAATGGGCTGATGGGTAATGAGGGACCTGGTGCTGGCAGCCGATGGTTAGATGCTGAATTAAACAGTATCTACTGTGTGCTAACCATGCTATGTATGTTCACTATGCTGTTCACTGAACGTGACAATGTAAATACGCTGACACCTGAAACACAAAGACACACTTCATCTGTCACATGTCACATTGTTGTATTATATGCATAGTTTATCAGCATCACTCTCCTCAAATAGAAATGTTTATAAACGGCTCTTTTTCTGTCCGCTCATTCTACTGAGCTTATGCCAATCACCTTGCATAGCTCTAAAACCTCATAATGCAATTCCAGTGGCAATATTGCCACAGATGGGATACAAATTGTGTTCAGCCCGACCAAGCAGCTCATCCCTTCAGTCTATGCACAAGTTCTCATTGCAACCATTCAATTTTTTCTTTAGCTTCTACACAACCACATTGCCCCCATAAAACCTTCTTACGTGTACAAGTTTTGAGGATGGACGTGTTTTTTTGCTGGGGTAGCAGAACAGTCTCACATAAAGCCTTTTAAGCTTAACATATCTCATAGATATAAGGGATTCTGTTTTTTCGCTGACTGGAACCGGTAGATGTTCTGTATCCTCCATGGAACACTGGGATGCAGAGAAGTCAAGTACAAAGACTGTTACCATTTGGCAGTCTGTGCATTGGGATTTTGGTCTACATGAGTGCAGTATATTATGTGTAGAACACATTATTGACTGTGGTCCATACTATTCTTTATAATATGACAAATGGCTCACCGTGTTTCAGTGTATGTCCTACTGCATGCTATTAAACGAACATGGTTCTGCACAGTCTCACACACTGTTAGATCCCCAGGGTCTGAACAAGTTAAAGTCAAATAGAATATGTGGTATTAATTTTAATAAACCCACTAAAACTAAGCCACAACTCATAGAAACATTGCATAGGAATATCTTAACTCTTAATACATATAATGATTTGAATCAATGCCAACACATTTTGAATAAGTGCAGGCTGGTAATGGCTCTGGAGCAGAAGGAAGATTTACAGCTTATCTCTTCACTCTGGTCTCACTGGGACTCAAAGCAAGCTAGTTAAATTGGAAGCACAGGACTAATATTAGAGCTTTTCATTGGACTGAACTTTATAGTAGTGGATGGGAAGATCTTATGAGGTACAACAAGGTGTATTTCTCCAGGCCCTGGGTAGTTAAAGAGATAAAGGGGGTGGTGGCTGGTGCTTAGAGACAGTGGCAGACATTGTCCATTTGGGGTACCATTAGAATGATGTAGTACTAAGCTTTCTGCTGACAATAGCAGGGACCTTATATGTTCTCTGTTTATTATTGGCCATTACAGATATTTACTGCAGCCACCGTCAGTTGCATGACCCCTGAAAGCTTCCTACTCACCTCTTAGTCCTAACTAAGAGCCTTCCTGCACAGCACAGTTCTTTTAAACTGATTACAGTTAAACAGACGCTTTGGTTGTTGCTTGAGGCTTCTCCTTTCACTTTAAGACTTCTGAAGCAGCCTTGGACGAATGCCACTTTTAACTTTGTAACCATCTACATTTTTAATTGCGAGTACTTGACATTGAACATGCTTACTTTACAGCACTATCAGGAACATTCAACAGTGACTGATTGCAAAATTGCACACAGTCATACTAAACACTGATACTGTAAACACAATTATATGACTTAAATGTGATAGAACACATTAATACAGACAATTGTGGACATTAAAATAAACAAATATTTTACTCTTGTAAATGGCCCAACTGCATCCCTTTAAAAAGTATTTTAGCTTCCCCATCGTGATGATGAAACAGTCAAAAATTTAATCCAGCTCAACATTATATATGTAAATAAATACATATAAAATAAAATTAACACCTCCAATCAGGGCTGTTTATTCCACCTGGCTTTCTGTTGGTTACAAAACTGTTGCCTTGATCAGTTAATTTGTTTATTGGGTTGAATCCAGAAAAAAATATATCAAAACACTGCAATGACACAACAACACACCCTTCTGTTGGGACGTCTACTAGGTTAAAGAACATTTCAGGGCTTCATTGCTCAGTGGGAAAAACTGAGTGACAGCACGGAAAAGCTGTGAAAATATTCTATATAGTATAGAAAACAGTTTAACAGTTACTGAAATTTCAGACACAGACTTTCATAGGTGTTAAAACCACAAAGTCTAAAACCAATCCTTTCAGAGCATCCTGTGGTTCTACACACATGTATTGTGATTATTTGTTATACAGATGTTCCTGAGCTGCTCTTGTTACAACCAGGGCTTATTGTATTTTGAGGGGGAGCAAGCCGAACCTCTGACATTGGTTCTGGCAGCTACAGTATCACAGTACAGTACTGGACCCCCCCCCCAATTACTGTAGTTACTATTAGTAACCAAGGGGGGGGGCATTTTTGTAATTAGAGACTTAGTTACTATTATTGACAGATAGGAAACCTGGCATGGTCTTCAAAATGGCATCATGACCTTTGTTCTTATGTGACCTTGAAATGTCAAAATCAAGGTCACATGATTTTAAATGGGGATACCTCCAAAAAGACTAGAGATAAGTATTGGTGATAGACAGAAAACTATAAGCTCCAAAATAGCATCATGACATTTGACATTGAGGGACCTTGAAAGGTCACACCAATAATGTCATGTTTTGAGAAGGAGATGTCCATTACAAGCTAAAATATTTGTAAGGGAAGGGGTTTGTTGTGTCTGACACCACGTGTTGTTGTTGGGTTTGAGTATGTCATGTTCAACTCAAGTGACATCAATAATGTCAACATTGCAGGAAAAACATGAAATAAATGGACATTTTTTTTTTGCATTCCATCTCAAATTTAATGATGAGTTTTGTTTTGTTCTTTCTCTTTTTTCTTTTAGCTCTTTTTCTCAAAGTTAAAAAATAATCATATGCTCTATAGATGACTGCAATGGGGAAATGTCTTTGTCCATAAGATGCAGAACAGAAAATGAAAGGATTGGCAGCTCATTATTCTGCTTCAAAAATAAGATTCTGTGTATGGTGAAATCAAAACATTGAAAGACCTTGCACTATACTGATGCTTGACTCAGGAGAATGTGTTACATCACTTTATGACAGAACAGTAATTCAGCACAGGGAAAGTGAGGGAGTAATCAGAATGGAGATTAAACACTTAAAGTAAATTAGTATCACTAAAAAAGGCTTTTTTGTAAATTGTATTTTATGAAGTAAATAACTGGCACGCAATGTATTTATTTATTTTTAATAAGTCTTTGCATCATAAATGTGGTGAAAAGACAAGCCAGCACTGAAAGGTTTGATTCCATGGACATGCACTTTTCTCATTTTATCTTCCAACTGCACAATAAAAAACATCTTATCAGACAATAGATATACGGAGTTGGATGCAGAACAGATTGATATGAAAGATATCCTCATAGGAATTTGACAATAGGTGTCAGAAAGTTTGGACCTAAAGGAAAACAGCCATAAATCAAATGTCCATGATATCCAAAGAGAGAGAGAAAAAAGAAGTTGGACTCATTCTTCACTACAGGCGAGTGAATGTAAGCCCCAGCACTATAACAGTTACCTGTCACACAAACGTGCTTTGATCAAGTAGAGGACAAATGGATGTGTTCAAAGGGATGGAAACCAAGGCCGATAATGGACTTGTGTCAGAGTACAGGAAATTGTGTGCTTACCTGTTGATGAAACAACGGAGGTCAGGTAACAGTCAGGTCAGCAGCGGAAATGAAAGACAAAATGAGAAAAGACAAGACATGAGTAAGCATTATCATTACAAAACATGTCCAAAATTACCAAATTTCTCTAAATTGTAAGACCATTATAGTGATGTATTATTTGATTCAATCATTCCTGTTGTGATGCGATTGTCAAAGAGGGACATGCTGTGTCTGCTCTGCTGTTAGATGGCAACGCTGGGTCAATATCTGAGCGTGTGCAAGTTTGGAAGTACAATGAATCAATCACAAAGGTAATGACAGACAATAACAATAATAATGGATTACATTTAAATTGTGCACTTTCACACACAGGTGGGGGTGAACTACATACGTAACCAGAGCTGCTTTGGGGAAATCTGACAAAAGCATGGCTGCTAATTTGTGCCTATAGCCTCTCAGACCACAACTGAACGTTCATATACCAGTGCAAGAAGTAGCAGCGTTAATACTACAGTATGTCTTCACTCAGTTACAGCCTGAGATCTTTGTAGAAGTCTAGTGTATTCATTCATTTTCCAAACAGCTTGGGTCCTTAGGTGAGCTGAAGGGGTGGTGGAGCTTATTGAAGCTATCAAACAAAGGTATAGTACACCATGGATGTATGTCTACTTCATCATAGGGTCAACATATGCTATGTTTCCATTAGTATCGGCTCAGCTCATCTCTACTCGCTTTGTTGTGTTTCCATTACAAAAAAGGACCTGGTACTATATTACAGAGGTTCCAAGCAGTTCCAAGTGATACTTAAATGTGACATGTAAACAGCACAGACACTGATTGGTGGAGTTGTCTCTGTGTTATTGCATTATTAATGTGACCCGTCTATTAAACAAAACAAAAACAAAACTAGATTCAGAGTTACAGCAAACAGACTGGTAAAATAAATCAGTTCGAAACACAATAATATCAGTCTGCAACACAACATTGTGGTCGGTAATGGATGTTAGGACATTTCTGTGTTTGGTGGCTGATTAAAAAAAAATCAACATGAGCTTGATGGCACTTCACAATGACTTCCAGGTACTATAGTATCTGCGATGGAAAGGCTCACAAGTAAGACAAGTGAAGTTGAGCCGATAACATGTAGTGGAAACACAGCAATAGGGCAACATATCTGATGGGCAACAGACTCGTCAAACTATTTATGTCTATGGATGGTGGGAGGAAGCTGAAGTACCTGGAAACAACCCACACAGACTCTAGGAAGTGACCATGTTAAGCACAGCACCAATGACACCCACAATACTGGGTGTGTTTCATAGGGATGCAAATTATCAATGAATTCATTCATCATTAGTTGGTTAACCTTATCGATCGATTAATGATAAATTGATACGTGGACATTTTCCTGTGAATCTGTATCTAACTTTAAAGATGGTTTGTAAGAATAGAAGCTAATGGTTGTTTATATACTTCATGAAAAAAAGCATGTTGATTCTTTAATGATTGTTTTATTGTACCATTAGGGATAATGACATGACAATGACATTTAAACAGTAGAACTACATAAAAAATAAACTAGACTAGAAAAGCAAACCACTAAAGCAGACCTCCCCCCTTTGAATGAAGAGAGGTCCACCAAGGAGGTATTGAATTTGAGTCTGTTTGTTTGTTTGTTTGTTTGGAACAAATGATTACATTTTGGTGGTGATCTGGATTGGTGGATCCTGGATTCTAGTTCACTTTGAAATTTAACATTGCAGTAAATGGAGAATACATTTCAAAGTGATCCAGAATCCAGGATTTCTTCTGGATCACCACCAACATGTAATTGTTTATTCCTTGGGACACTTCCAACACATCCTAAAATTTGATCAAAATCCATTCAGAACTTTTTGCATAATCCTGCTAACAGACAGACAGACAAACAAACAGACTCGAATTTAATACCTCCTTGGCAGAAGTAATTAATCAATCTGTAGAGGGACAGCGTGGAAGAAATGGGCATTTCTGACTTTTTTCTGACACGATGGAGCAAAATTATAATTAACATAATTGAATCAAGCAAATTCTTCAATATATTGTTTGCATGCTTAGTATATAATACTGTAGTGTGCAATTTTAAAATCACATAAATGCTATACACACTGAGTTCTCTTAAATGAGGCACAGGAGAGGAGAGAAAAAAAAAAAACAAGTGAAGAACACATACACACATCAGTTTTGTTTTTTTTTGTTTGTTTGTTTTTTTAAATCTAGAGCATCAAGGGAGAAAGCTTAAATGCAAGGGCAGCAAAGTACAGTGACACCCTGGCCTTGATTGGTTGTTTCAACTGACTTAAGTGTGTCATAAACTGGCAACAGCTGCTGAGATTAAGTCCATTAGTTTTTAGGGAATAATACATCTTAAATGAATTATGTTGTGTAAATGACTCGCTGATCTCCCCTGGATTCAAGAGGAGAGGGATGATAATCCACTCCGCCTCTTCCTTTCTTCACTCTCTGTGCCTTTGTTTACACTAAGCTGTGCCCCCAGAGGAAGGATAAGAGGGTTTAGTGAAGGGTTGCTGCGTGTGATGTCACATACACATGAATTGCAGTGGTGCACATAGGCAAATGCACACATATGAAGTCACTGAGGGAAATAATGACTTTGTTAAGTCAATAAAATAACAAAATACACTCACGTGTTTTATGAAAATCAATATAGTCTTTAAAAATACACTTAAAGTGGTCATATTTTCCTAAACCCCATTTTATTAGGTTTAGATTCATTTATTTGTGTATTTGGACCTTAATACTTCTAAAAGTTTGAATTTAAACGCTTCAGGTGCTGTAATATTCATTTTGGCAAAACTCCAGTGGATTTCTACAACCAAATGTAATTCCTGCTTAATTTATTACATCTATAACTAGTTACATCACAACATTTGCACAGATGTCCATCAACATAATTGTTAATCAACAGCACCGGTTGGAGTTTATACTGAAAATATGTCCAAACTTTTGAACCAATTATCTAAAATGTTAAGTTGTTGGTTGAATGGGACAGAGCAGTACAGCCAAGAACCTGGAGCATGAAGTGGCCCATAAGTATATAAAGGCCCAGTGCTCAAAATGACTTTTTTTTGTGTCATTAATTAGAAATAGGATTGAAGATGGACTTGTGGAGTTTAATAAATGAAGACTTCAGACTCAAGCAGAGCATTTTTAGTTTATGTATTTGGCATTTTGACATTTTAAAATGCGTACAAATGTAAAATAACACTCCTTTAAATCACAAAATTAAATAAATAAATCAATACATTTACAGTAATACGTCATCTCAGCATGTGATTCCATATATGCTGATCACTGGATCCACAATCACAATGTCCTTAGCAGACAGTGCACCTCAAATCTATTTCCTCTGGTTAGAAATAGTTCCATTTAACGGATAATGTCATTTCCTTGTGTCTTGCAGGGCTACTGAAAGGCTGACTGGTTGCAGCCACACCGTGATGGGATCACAGTGTTCCTAGTTATGGTTAGATCCTGCTGTGTAGCTTTTATAGCAGCATTCATCACTATCAGCGTCAAAGTGTCGGGTGTTTGTGTGTCAGTGGAGAGCTCAGCACATGCACATGGCAGGGAGAGACACTCAGCCCATCAGCTGTCATTATCAGCTGATGGGGAAGAGGATTATTTAGCGAACAATTAGACTGGTTTAATCAAAGGAGGCCAGCAATGAGTCCTGAAACAACAGAAGCAGTGTTTACATGTTTTGTATAATTCTGCTGCTCCTTCGCTTCTACTTCTGCTTCTCGGTGGGGAAGAGGAGCTGACAGACACATCTCCCATAAAACACCCCTCATTAGGGACCCTCTACAGGGTAAACTGCAGGAGTAGGGATGGGACTGGAGCACCCTTGGCTGGAAAATGACTTTGAACATTGTGCATGTTTAATACCTGTCAAAATGAATATATCAATAATTGACATCAAACAATTTTGCACATGATATCACGCCATGGAATATGACTGATATGGACTAGAGGAAATATCACATAAAACATGTATCAAACAAACTATCCAGAAGAACCTCAGTCCTGCCCAGAGCAAAAGAAATATTAGCTAAAAAAAAGTCACTGACTAATTCAGTGATCTTACTTTATTTAACCCTCCTCATATTCTGTTTACATCCCATGTCCTCTGGGTCAAAATGACCCATCTTCGCTAAACCTCCAATATAAGCAGAATTTGAAACACCTAATCTTATTTTGCTTGAAGAAACAACTTGTCATTCACCACAAAGTGTGTGAATATCTGAATTTTCCCTCTTCACATGATAGAAAGATTTATTGAAGACACCACTTGTTGTTATTTCGGGGTACAGTTATCTGCACTTTTATCACCTGCATCACTTTTAGACAGTGCAGTGTAGAAGACCATGTGTTTTATCTACTGAATGATCTGAGACAGAAGTCAAACATGATCATATTCTGTGGTTTGTAACTATGACTGATTTACACTCAACTGCTGTTCACATGAAACCCTTCTCCACTTCGGCCTTCAAAGTTCTCAAACCCAAAGATGATCTTTGTTTTTTGTACAGTTTACATGGAAATGTGCATAAAGGCAACAATGACTTTTTCTACTATTGGGGTCAATCTATGAAAAGTCCTAACATTTCAGGTTCAAAAAATATCATTTGGGGATTTTTTTTTTATTTTTATTTTTTTTGCTTTTTAATTTTCATTTTGACCTGAGGACAACATGAAGGTTAAGTTACCTTTTGGAGGTATGGGGAAATATATATACAAGTTCAATATAAAGACATTTTATACTACAAGACAAAGAAATTGTTCACAACGTTTTTGTGAACAAACCAATCCACTATTTTGCCAATCTAAAATTTTACAACTCATTGACCCTATGGAGTTCAAAACTACTTAAATAAAGTGTAAAGCAAAACATAAGTTACTGCTGGAAATATTAAAGAAACATTTTGTGAAAGAGAAGGGTAAAGTTGAATGTAAAGGTTCATAAAATATGCACTATATGAAGATATTTCTGCCTGAACATCGATGGAGTAAAAGTGGAACAAATTAAGTGTATGAATAAAACCAAAACCAAAGAAATCAACATATGACGTTTAGTAGACCCAGGTCAACATGGATAGCTTTAGGAGATTGGGTCACATAATGTAAAGAATACAACTTGAAAACCTGAATTTAAAAAAAAAAAAACAACTAAAACTTGACAAATTCAATAACATCCTCAGTTTGAAATAAAAAAAAACCAGTGCTTTATCCAAAAATTTGTACCAGTCTGTTGTTATATGGGGACATTTTTGTTAAAAGTTAAGGTGTGGAGAAAAAAAAGAGGCGGGAAATATCTGTTTAGAAAACCATCCACACAAGTTTGGACTGAACATGAACTGATGATTCTTTACATTCCTGATATTGTAACTCATTTTATACACATATGAAGATGCTAAAATGCGGATTTTAGTGCCATTTAGCTGGTAAAAATGATATTTTAATATTATGAGCTTACAGTAACACACCCTATTCTGTTGTCTGGAATACAGTGTTATTTCTATTTGAATATTATAGGGGAAGAGGGAAGTAAAACTAAATGAAAATGACAATATTCTATTCATTAAATAATGACTCGCATATTGATGTTTCCAGCATCTGGTGTGTTTGCTCATCAAGCCTAAAGTGGATCTTTGATATTGAGTGTAATCAATAGCTTCCTAATTAGAAATAAACAAGAGGACAGCTGTTAGTCACTTAAAAGGCAAATACAATATAACCACCAGATGCTTTACAATGTGTTTGTGTTAGAATAAATGTGTGGGTTGGTGTGCATTATGGGTGATTTTTTTCTTTCTTTTTTTTTGTTAATTCTGTTACTGTTACTGTCTGTTTTTATTTTCTAAAAGTAATTTTTGCCATTGTCTAAACTAGGGATAAAACTAATCACTAGTAAAAAAGAAAAAAATAAATAGCCTGTACATTCCTCAGGCAGAAAGTTTTTGTTTTTGGTTAGGTTGTCGTCATAGGTAAATAAAATAAAAATGTTGTAACTAAGGTAAAAACTGCAGCAAATTGTTTTTCTGCCCACTTGTGTAAAAAGTTCAGAACACTTACACAGTGACAATTTAAATATGCTTTTTATTGATCTAAATCCCAGTCTCCTTTTTAGCACAAGACACTTTGCTACTCAACACTTATGTCTTCAAGTCTAAAAATGAGTCTATCGAAGTCTAATTTCATTTAATTGACTCATACATGTCGATGTTTAGCCTTAGTTACGGACTCAGAAACAGACAGAAATGTCAAGTGATGACTAGTTAATCATCAAACTCATTTTCCATTCATCCCTGCACCACAATGAAACCAATAACAGACTGTCTACTGCTGTTCAAAGTTAAAAACAGATGTCATGAGAAGTAAGGAAATTACAATAAATTATAAAATGGTCATGTCCACACACATTTTAACTCATTCACTGCCAGGTAAATGAGAAGAGAATATTGACTCAAAATATAGTCAATATTATATAATATTATACTATAATAAAAAGATTCTAAGAGTGTAGACCATTCATTTTGATTTGAATTGACGCCAAAACACGTCAATGGCAGTGAATGAGTTCATAAAGACACATATCGTGATATAAGTGGTCACTTACTGGATTGATATATTCTATTTTATTTAATTAAATTCTTTCCACAGTGAAAATGGAACAGAATGGATCAATCACAGACAATATGAACAGGAGTAACAACGTTTTTAGAACATTTTTATTTTCCCTATTTTTATGCTTCTCTGCTAAATTGTTGTTATATATAACTGTAAACTGGTAAGATTGAAGTCATCATGAATGTAAAGTGACAGATCTACAGTACTGGGATCATTAATTAAATTGAATGTATTTGCTTAACAATTCATGAAGGTCATCAAACATTTTGGTGGAAACTAACTAAACTGAATGACGTGCCATGGAAATCTTTGTGCAACAGCATATCTGCAGACACGCTGTGTACCAACAAAGATTTTATAAATCCAGTTTTTCATTCTTGGACCAGATTTTAGTGCACAGATGGTCTGGCTGTTGGATTTCTCATTCATTCTTGCAGTGACTTTCAAGAGCAATATCTGCCAATATCTATCTGAACCACGCTAAACAGAAACAATTAAATGGGAGATTTATTGTTCCTCATTTAGATTGTTTTCAGTCAAATATAGCTTCATATATTACAGATTTGTTCAAAAGAAATATGCGGCGCAACAACACACTGACATCTTCAATCTGCAAAGTCTTAAAGATTCAATAATTGACAAATTTTGTTAGTGTTTTTGCTTTTGTTTAACTTGGGACTGATTCACTTCTGTTAACCACTCCTAATAGATACTGGCCTGAATGAGTCCATTAATCCTTCCATTCATGTCCTTACGTCCAACAGCATCACATCGACCATCATTACCTCCCATTACAACCTCTGCTGACATCAGTAGCTCGTATACAGCAGCTATCTAATCACATTAGGAGTTTATGTAATTACAGTCCTAAAAGACTAGATCTAATGAAAGTGTGGGGAAACATGATTTATAGTGTCGAAGAATACATGCTGTAACTTTCTGAACACAGGAATAACATGGAACATGTCACCAGGAAGGTCACCATTCACAACCAGCTCCTCAGAGGAAGAAAGTGGAAAAAAGCCCAAAACAATAGTAACAAGAAAAGCACTTTGAGACAGCAAACCTCAGCCAAGGCAGGCAGACCCCCCCCCCCCCCCCACTGTGAATGAAGAGAGGTCCAAGAAGGAGGTATTACATTCAAGTCAGTTTGTCTGTCTGTCAGTAGGATTACACAAAAAGTTCTGAACGGATTTGATAAAATTTCAGGATGTGTTGGGAGTGTCACAAGGAACAAATGGTTAAGGTTTGGTGGTGATCTGGAAGAAATCCTGGATTCTGAATCATTTTGAAATGTATTCTTCAGATCACCACCAAACTTTAATCATTTGTTTCTTGTGACACTCCCAACACGTCCTGAAAATGTTATAAAAATCAGTTCAGAACTGTTTGCATAATCCTACTGACAAACAGACAAACAGACAAACAGACAAATGGACTCAAATGTAATACTTCCTTGGTGGAGGTAATAATCTGCTATTGAGTTAGACTGATATACTAATGAAAAAAAAAACAGCAGACCTCCGCCAAGACTTGATATGGTGTCATATGATGTTAAAACATGACGCGATGGAGCCAAAGGTGTTGACCCATCTGATGTCCGAAGGTGAGATGATGTGAATGAAAAAAAAACCAACAGATTCTATCTTGTCTGAATCCTGAGATATTACCACTGGTGTGTTTTAGCTGTTGGCCTTTAGTGTGAACTTGACCTTTGACCTTCATTGTTCAATATCTAATTGGTTCTTCCTTGACCCATTATCTATTATTCATCAAAATCCGTTCAGAACACACAAGACAAACTGACAAATGGACCTGAATTTAATACCTCTTTGGTGAAGGTAAAAATGTGATTGTAATGGTTGTATTTGATACTGGTTTGTGACACATTGCCTATTGATCCTCAAACAGTTGACATTTAACCACTTTTGCATCATTAATCCTATCAATGCATATAAATCCTTCAGATAAAATGCAATGCCTCACCTTTTCATCAGCTGCAGTTGGATGTTCAGAGGCTCCATAATGAGCATGAAAATATCATCATCTTCTGCAACACTGATTTATCAATAAAAGCCATAGGTTTGAAAAATTACAGTGATTTTAAATGCTTGCTTTACATTGATTTAATATTGTAGTTTGCACTTAAAGGCATTTAATCTTACATTTTCACTGTTTTTGTAAAATAGCCTTTGAATTTAATCTGAGCTTTTATGAACATCTAAATATTCAGTAAAGAAAATACTCTCTTTTTTTTATACTACAAACTGAAAAATAATATAATACATTTGATAAATAATTTAAGAAATGTGTGGTGCAGAAAAAAGTAAATTTTGAGGTGGCCATAAAAATAGATTTAGGTCCTCAAGGGTTGAACTGTAAACACTGTTTGCATTTACTGGGTTAATTTCAACTACACAGTTTTTTTCGGCATAGAAAATTAAGATCCAACCACATCTATTCAATGTTGCGCCACCTCCAGCTCTTCATGGGGGTCTTTATGGTAATATTTTCTAAACTGCATTAGACTATTGTGTAACTAATGTAGTGGTGCTTTCTTTTTTTTCTTTCTTTCTTTCTCTTTTACTGAATCCAAACATTACTGATGTATAAAGGAGGCTTTTAAACTATCTCGTAGGCTGCCAAAGGATCTCTGTGGAAAAATACTGATCTATTTTTCCCCCCAAAATGTTCATGTTTGTATTACAAAACAAGGCTGTCATTACTGTAATTCTCATTTTGTTTACTTGTACTGTGTGATGCACTAATGGTAAAACTGGGTACCATAATTGTTTACTGTGATAACAGCCCTTTTCTTCAACTTCACAATTATCAAGATATGTCTGTAAAACTGCCTGAGCCAAATGAAAATATGGGTCACATGACCAAGATAGTCGCACCTTTAAGCCTGTTCATCTGACCTGTTGAATGTTATTATTACAATTATTTTCATCTAAAATGTTTGCCTTTTGCTCTGGGATAAATCTTCACTAGGATCAATGAAGAGAA